>CAUYSK010049233.1:0-126452 GCA_963575035.1 Avahi laniger
CTCCCCCTCCCACCTGCCCGGTACCTGATGAATGTTGCTACCATATGTACACATAAGTGTTGATCAATTAATACCAATTTGATGGTGAGTACATGTGATGCTTGTTTTTCCATTCTTGTGATACTTCACTTAGTAGAATGGCCTCCAGCTCTATCCGGGATAATACGAGAGGTGCTATATCACCATTGTTTTTTGTGACTGAGTAGTACTCCATGGTATACATATACCACATTTTATTAACCCACTCATATGTTGATGGGTATTTGGGTTGTTTCCACATCTTTACAATTGTGAATTATGTTGCTATAAACATTTGAGTGCAGATGTCTTTTTTATAGAATGTCTTTTGTTCTTTTGGGTAAATTCCCAGTCATGGAATTGCTGGATCAAATGGTAGTTCTACTTGTAGCTCTTTGAGGTATCTCCATATTCCTTTCCACAGAGGTTGCAGTAGTTTGCAGTCCCAACAGCAGTGTATAAGTGTTCCTATCTCTCCATATCCGCACCAGCATTTATTGTTTGGGGACTTTTTGATAAAGACCATTCTCTCTGGAATTAAGTGATATCTCATTGTAGTTTTGATTTGCATTTCCTTGATTAGAGATATTGAGCATTTTTTCCTATGTTTGTTGGCCATTCGTCTATCTTTTTTTGAAAAGTTTCTGTTCACGTCCTTTGCCAACTTTTTGATAGGGTTGTTTGATTTTTTCTTGCTGATTTTCCTGAGTTCTATATAGATTCTAGTTATCAACACTTTATCTGATATGTAGTATGTGAATATTTTCTCCCATTCTGTAGGTTGTCTTTTTGCTCTGATGATAGTTTCCTCTGCTGTGCAAAATCTTTTTAATTTGTTCAGGTCCCATTTATTTATTTTTGTTGTTGCTGTGATTGCCATTAGCGGTCTTCTTCATAAATTCTTTCCCTAGGCCAAAGTCTAGAAGAGTTTTTCTAACATTTTCTTCTAGAATTCTTATAGTTTCATGCCTTAGGTTTAAGTCTATTATCTATCGTGATAATAGATGGCTCTGATTTTTGTGAGAGGTGAGAGGTGTGGATCTTTTTTTAAGTCTTCTACATGTGGCTATCCAATTTTTCCAGCACCGTTTATTGAATAAGGATTCTTTTTCCCATTGTATGTTTTTGTCTGCTTTGTCAAAGATCAGATGGCTATATGAGACTGATTTTATATTTGGGTTCTCAGTTCTGTTTCACTGGTCTATTTCTCTGTTATTGTGCCCATAACATGCTGTTTTAGTTACTATAGCCTTGTAGTATAGCTTGAAGTCCAGTAAATTGATGGCTCCCAATTTGTTCTTTTCGCTTATGATTTCTTGTGCTATATGGACACATATGGTTCCATAGGAAACATAGAATTATTTTTTCTATATCTGTGAAAAATGATGTTGGTGTTTTAAAAGGGATCTCGTTGAATCTGTAGATCACTTTGGGTAGTATAGACATTTTAACAATGTTGATTCCGCCAATCCATGACTATGGTATGGTTTTCCATCTGTTTATGTCCTTTGCTATTTCTGTCCTCAGTGTTTTGTAGTTCTCTCTGTAGAGGTCTTTCAACTCCTTAGTTAAATATATTCCTAGGTATTTTATTTTCTTTGTTGCTGTTGTGAGGGGTGTTGAGTCTTTGATTTGGTTCTCAGTTTGACTGTTGTTGGTGTGTAAGAATCCTACTGATTTGTGTACATTGATTTTGTAACCTGAGACTTTGCTGAATTTGTTTATCAATTCCAGTAGTCTCATGGCAAAATCTTTGGGGTTTTCCAGATATAAGATCATATAGTCATCAAAGAGTGATAGTTTGACCTCTTTTGCCCCATTTGGATGCCCTTGATTGCCTTCTCTTGTCTGATTGCTCTGGCTAGGATTTCCAGCACTAAGTTGAATAGAATTGATGAAAGAGGGCAACCTTGTCTGATTCCAGTTCTAAGTGGGAATGCTTTCAATTTTTCCCCCTTCCATATGATGTTTGCTGTGGGTTTGTCATATACGGCTTTGTATATGGCTTTTGTCATTTTTAGGTAAGTCCCATCTATGCCTATTTTGTTAAGCATTCTTGTCATAAAACGATGCTGAATTTTGTCAAATGCTTTTTCTGCATCTATTGAGAGGATCATATTGTCTGTGTTTTTACTTCTATTTACATGGTGAATTACATTTATAGATTTGCGTTTGTTGAGCCTTCCCTGCATCTCTGGGACGAAGCCCACTTTTTTATGATGTATTACTTTTTTTTGATAAGCTCCTTAATTCCGTTTGCTAGGATTTTACTGAGAATTTTTGCATCTATTTTCATAAGTGATATTGGTCTGTAGTTTTCTTTTTTTGTTGAGTTTTTTCCTGGTTTTGGTGTCAGGGTGATGTTGGCTTTCTAAAACATGTTGGGGAGAATTCCTTCCTTCTCGATGTTGTGGAATAACTTCTGCAGGGCAGGTACCAGTTCTTTATAATCTGGTAAAATTCGAGTGTGAAACCATCTGGTCTGGGACTTTTTTTTTTTTTTAGGAATATTTTTTATTGCTGCTTCAATTTTGGTACTTGAGGATGGTTCATGTTTGTAATCCTAGCACTCTGGAGGTTAAATTGGGAAGATCACCCGAGGTCAAGGGTTCCCTAATATTTTCAATCTACTGTTGGCAGTTGGTTGAATCTGAGGATGCAGAACAAGTGGATATGAAGAACTAACTGTATAGAGACCAGGTTCTGTGCTAGTATACTAGTTCAGTTGTAAGGGAGCGAGCCCTGGTGTAGCAGTGAGGATGCAAAATGGATTTAAAGGAATGGATTAACAGTGATTTCAAAGGCTGAATTAAAAGGACTTTGAAATAGATCGCATAGTATGCATATTTGCATGTTTCCTGGTGTGTGTATGTGCGCCCGCATGTGCATGTGTATTGGATGAAAAAAATCAAGACAAATTTACATAGCATGTATGTAGTGTGTAGGATTGAGAAGATAAAAGTAAATGAGAAAGCAAAGATGACAGTGTAATTTTTGTGTTGCATACCTGAAAAAAGACGGTGCTGCCAATAACAGGAGCAAAAGGAGAGAAAAATTTACGTTCCATTTCAGATTCATACCTAACACACACTGAGAACATACTATGTGTCAGGCACTGTTATAAGCATATTTCTTGTAGTCTCATATAATTTGTACATAAATATTATAACAGATGCCATTCTTCTTCCTATTTTATAGCTGATATATAAAAACACTGAGACACAAAGGGGCTAAGAAATATATACAATTGAGGTAAATGAAAAGACTTGAGTGGAAATAATTTAAATGCAGGATGAGTTTTTAGAAGGAAGAAAGATGGAAAGGATATACATATTGAAGTTACATTTCAGGTTATTCACATGGATTTCTGAAGTTGGTATGCTTATTTGATGTCCTAAGTATAAAAGCAAAGTCATTCAACTAATCCCCATTTCAAACGGTAGAGCCCAAACTAAGAGAGAGAAAGTGACTTGGCTTACTTCAATTGATGTTCTTAATTATAATATTATTGATTTTCTGTAAGAAAGCCTTGAGGCAAAAGCAAAATTAAAATTAATCATCTCTGGCCGGGCACAGTGGCTCACGCCTATAATCCTAGCACTCTGGGAGGCCGAGGCAGGAGGATCCCTTGAGGTCAGGAGTTTGAGACCAGCCTGAGTAAGAGTGAGACCCCATCTCTACTAAAAATAAAAAAACAAAGAAATTAGCCAGACAACTAAAAATAGAAAAAATTACCTGGGCGTGGTGGCGCATGCCTGTAGTCCCAGCTACTCGGGAGGCTGAGGCAAGAGGATCGCTTGAGCCCAGGAGTTTGACGTTGCTGTGAGCTAGACTGATGCCATGCACTCTAGCCTGGGTAACAGAGCAAGATTCTGTCTAAAAAAAAGTAAATAAATAAATAAAATTAATCATCTCAAACATTAAAATCAATAGTCAAAACCATGTGAAGACTTAAGTAATAACTCCTAGAAATCACCTTCTCATTACCTATTTCACTACATACTCACAGGTTAAAAAAAGTTACCTCTTAGATATAGGCCCAATTATTTAAACATTTCAAACACACAGTTCATTTTATAAGTGTACCATAAAAATATTTGCAACCAGTGCTCAGTTAAGAGCATTAAATTATTGACCTTGTTGTGAGTGGATGTGTTGGAATTCTAAAGAGATTTGAGTTTTCTTCAAGTGTATTCTATGAAACCTTATTTAGTATGTGTACCATGTACCTCATAACAGATAGTGTTGTGGTCAAACAAGTTAGGAAAATGCTAGCTTAAACAAACATAAGTAATTTCCTTTATTGCAGTATGTCTCAAAACTGTTGGTGTGCTAGTATAAACTATGAGTCATTAAGTTGGAGATAGAGTATGCATATTCCAAAGCTGATTTTTCCACTTAGCTGTCTTTTTGAGAATCATCCTAACAAATATTTGGTAAATAGAGGTTGTTTGAGGAAACAATGGTGTGAGTTTCTTATACTATAATAACATAAGTATGTTATAATACACTATATGTAATATACATATATAATAATACATATCTTATAAAATAGTGTATTGTATATTATCCTCTTATATAGTAGTATAACCTTTTATTCTAATATATATTTAGAAATTGTTTATATGCATAACTAATATTATTTTCATATTATATTCACATTATAAATTGCAGAAAATACAAAGAATCATAAATACAGTAAAAATTGTCTCTAATCACTTCATCTAGAGATAATTACTATTATTATTTTACATATTTCTTTTTATGTTGAGATTATACTGTGTGTGTGTTTCATTCCTTTTTACTTAATGTTAGAATGACTCTCTTATTCAATCAAAATAGATCTTGAATATATAGATAAATTTTGACTTTTTCTGGTCTTTGGAAGATCAACAGCAGGTGCAATGGATGAGAGATGGGATGTATTATTAGGAGAACCCAGTTCAATTTTAATCTTTGCTGCTAATTAGATGCATGACCATAACTTAGTCACTTAATATATTTGGGTCATTGTTTTTTTCTCATTTATCACCTGAGGTAATTGCACCAGATAATTGCTAAGGTCACATCCAGCTGCTAAATACTCTCATCGTATGATTTCTCAATATTATATCAGACTACAGGGGTGTCTGAATTACCTGGTATTAGAAAATTATTAGCTTTCTGTGAACCCTTTACGCAGTACCGCGACTCCGTCAGTCATTTGCGCATCAATATTAATTAGAAGAAAAGGCATTATTGCCTGTAAAATCTTCTATTTTCCACCATTAATGGAAAGAAAAAGGAAATTTTACATTAACTGCAGAATATCAGTATATGCAATCATCTTAAAGAATCTTCTCAAAGAATCAAAAGATGGTTCCTTATTAATATAATAATTCTCTCTTTACTCTTATAGTGTAATCGGTAATTAATTACAAATATAAATAAAAACTGAAAAGATGGCTTATATGTAAATGTGTTTGAAATGATTTAGGTCTTGGTGTTTTCTGCCAAATGTCAGATATATTGTTATGCCCTTGACTGATCCTATTTGACAAACCACGTGGCTAGTATTTAGGAAAAGTAAAACCTGCCAACTGTGTTCATGCCCTCCTTCCACCAGAACCCTCCTCCCCCACTAAAAAATTTGGTTATATTTGTGATTAAAGAGACTATGCCAACCATTTTTTAAGTCAATTGTGCTGCTTTAAATCATCATTCCTCTTTAAGGGACTGAAAAAAGAAAGTGACATTTTTCAGTATGCTTTTTTCATGTACTTATTTGATCTTCCTGTTGTGTAGACTGGACCAGTAGGCCATTAATTAGAGTAACTGTCCTATGAGACCAATCATTAAATTTTTATTTTATGGTACATTCTAAATACTTCCCATGAGTATGTACATAACAAGATGCTGGGTGATGGGCAGATGGGACCTTGGTGAGTCTTTTCTGCACTGCCTGACACTCCCTCCCCAGCCCACCCCCAAACCCCATCTTATGAAGTTCTCTCTGACTTAAAAAAGATTGACAGCTTAAGTTAGAGGGTATAGGAAATTATACAGATTTAAATGCATTTCCTGTGACCTGGATTTTTAAGCAAGGTTAAGTATTTGGAATTTATTTAACAGTTTTTGAACATTACTAAAAAGCAAATATTTAAGGTGAAAAGTAGTACAGAGAACAGTATCATCTGCTTTGATCCATTGACATGCAGCCTTGAAGTGGCCCTTCATGAATACAGAACTTTGCCTATGCTGTGCTCAAACAACATATTCTATTCAAATGACTATGTGAAGTATGTCTTTCCTTCCCAGGCCATGTTCATGGTATTTAATATTTTTCCTCTGTTACTTTTTTCAGAATCTTTAGTCAATACAAAATATTGAACAAGGGGGAGGTTTAATGGGAAGTGGTTTAAAAACAATTCTGTGTTTCCACTGAAAATAAATCACTATTTTTTGGATTATATACTTTATGATATTACCTAAAATGATTACCTAAAGTGATAACCTGGAACAAATATAATAGATGAATTATTATATTTGAAAATTTGTATGAGGCAAAAGAAAATGCTTATTTCTCCAAAGAAAAATAGACAAATTACATGAGCAGATAGTTCAAAGAAAATGAAACCCATATGACCAATACATATATAAAACTGTTTAACTTTACTGTTATTCAAATAAATTTAAAACAAAAATCCCATTTTTATTTATCAACTGAGAGCCATTTATAAATATTGTTGGTAAAGGCAACACCTAACTGATAGGAGTGCACATTGTTACAGATTTTTTGGATTTGGCAATGTGTGTTAATTGTCTTTAAAATTTCATACCATTTGATCCTGTAATTTCACTTATAAAAGGGGCAGGGGCAACATATGTAACCTAAACATCTGTACCCCCATAATCTGCTGAAATAAAAAAAAATTAAAGGAAAAGATGTATACATAAGTATATTTATATAATAGGCAACTACTGGAAACAACTTAAGTATCCAACTATAGGGAAATGATTAAATAAATTATACTTCTTCATCAATTAAAACTTTACACACTCATTAAAGAATCGTGTTGTCAGAAAACATGTAAATATGTGTAGACATGTTCATATATAATGAACATGAATGAGAAATGCAAAACTGTGTATTTAGTAGTTTCTGAATTTTTATTTTTTATTCTCCTCACCCCCAACTATATGCCTCCTATAGCACAGGTAGAGGGGGATCAGAATGTGTCGGGTGCAGGGGGACAAAGAGAGAATAACCAGCACATTGATTTATAAACTCCCGCAGTCTAGACACTGAGCTCCTATTAATATTGTCTTACTTTATGTGTTTCATCAGTGTTGGAACCAGGACTGGTGATATAATTAGTGGGACCCAGTGCAAAATTAAAATGTGAGGCTCTTTCTTCAAAAATTATTGAGCATTTTTAGGAGGGTTTAAACCAAGTATGGAAACCTTCTTAGATTCCAAGCTTGGGCCCTGTGTGACTGCACTGGTCACATGCCCTTGAAGCTGTCCTTGGTGGGAACCACACTGTATCCTCCCTTCTAGTACAATGCAAGGAACTTTAAAAGTTGACATGTGTTCAGCTTGCTGTTGATGAAACCGTTGTCCATTTTTCATGAAGGACTGCTATTAAAGTGTTTTCTACCAGACCTATGTGGTTGAATATTTCCATCTAAATGCATATTTCCACACATATTTCTGATAAAGTTAATTGTGCTAGCTTGTATGTACCACCAGCCTATCACATTTCTTTTAGCATTTAATTTTCATCCAAGATTTCCTTTCATCATTGCCCCAAAGTACTATGATAGATAATACAATCAGAAAAAAACTACAAAAACTGTCAACCTCTTGTGCTTAAGGGCTCTATTTGAGTCATTAAAACACATCAAAAAACTCTTCTTTAATATATTAGGTAGCTGAAGGCATTAGGAAATTCTCATTATTCTAAATATCTGAGAGTTGGGGATTCACCTGAAAGATCATTGGCCCGGTCTGTGTCTGGATATTTAAAGTTCTGACATGCATGTACATGTATTTATAGTAGAAAACAGTTTCAGGTGAATTCATTAAGATTTGGAGGATCATGCCTGAAATTTATAGAGGTAGCCACAATTATTCAACTTATTTGGTGTAGCAAACCAGAGATGTTCCATTTAGATCATGAGGTAGATGAGTTCAGGGGTAGGGTTAAGAATTAATGATGGAGTATTTTATTTCCCTTGAGGTGGCCGTGAGCCCCATCACCATTCTATACAGTGCAGCAAACACTAGAGCTACCATGTGCTGTCTTTAGTCTGCATTTGCTGCCTTCATGTTCTCTGAAACATGTGTCAGGAAAGGGAAACAGAAAATATTTTGGACCCATTCCTTCCTTTTAGAAATGAGGAAACTAAGACCCAGGAGACAATTTGAATTTCGCATAATCTTCACATCTTGAAATGTTGTTTCTCTTTTGATTTTTTTTCTCAACCGTTTGAAAATTTACAAACCATTGTTAGCTGACCAGCTATTCGAAACCAGGTGGTATGCTGGGTTTGGCCCTTGGGCTATATTGTTTGCTGACCTCTGTCATGAAACAGTCTTCAAAAATAAATAGTTGAATGTAAAAATAAGTGAGAAATGGATGACTGAATAAACAAGTAAATTAATTGAATGCAATTAATTTTATGTGACCTGGATAGTAAATGGATCATTATTCAAAAATTAAACTTTAATCATGTCAGAACTAGTTAGGCTTTGCTTAATTAATATCTTAATTCCAAAACTGTTAAGGGTGCAGATGGTGTTTCAAGTGAAGTTCATTTTGTATTATCAAACTAATGCATAATTATTATGGAAATTTTGGAAATTTTACAGGAGTAGAAAGATTAAAACACTAGTCCTACCTGCCATCCAGAGATAATTATTTTTAATCTTCTAATATAACCATTTGATTGAACAAGTGTTTTTGTGAGTGTATTCCAAGATGCTCCAAGGAAACAGGATCCCCAGAACTGTCATGATTCTTCCCTAAACAACTAGCACCCAAGCTACAAGTCTGCTTATATGCGAGTCCTACATGAAGTCTCAACAGTAAAAGCAAGATCCTCTCTGGAGCATGATTCATGATGTGTCCAGCTGTTTCTGCCCAAGCACAAGTCTCTAAGCGATACTGAGAAAATTAGGGAACCACTTGTCTCCGGAAGCTGCCAAATATCTGTATTAGTTCCAGTTTACAGCAAGTGATGTTTTCCCAAACCATTTGCTGAACAGTAACACCCAGCATGAGGTTCTGCTTTGCTTGAGGGATCTCTTCCCCAAGAGCAAGGAAGGATATCTGCTCTATTAGAAATCTGCCCAGGCAGATGTCCTCTGTCATGTCTTTCATCCTGTCTGGCTGTCCTGCATGTTCAGTCAAGGCAGGCCACAGTTGAATAAATAGCTGAACAATGCTTATCCCTGTCTGCTTTGCCTCTTTGAGTCCCATGTTCCCTCTTCCACCTCTAAGCTGAATGTAGCTGCACAGGAAACATTCTGATATAATCTTGCTACACTGGGACAGAAAGCTCTCTGTGTGGCTACCTAAATATTCATCTGTTAAGACACACTACACACACTCCACGGAGATTTCATCTGTGGGGACTATACCTTCGAGGATGAGGCTCAGAGCCCCTCTTTCTAGAAACCACCAGTGACTGTATTCTCAGCAATTTATTTGTATTTTTTCCTTCTTTTTCCCCCAGTCCAAAAATCATCTTCTTTCTGGGTGGGTGGAGGGAAGATTGTAGGCACTGCTTTCACTCCTAATATTTCTCCCAAATCAATTGCCTCTGCCTCTAGTCCTTTTTTCCTGAGGGCTGAAACTTTTGGAATCTAACTGTAGGATGGCAGCTATTTTCTCTGCTTTCCATTGTATCACATCCCTCCCTAAAGCACCATGCACAGAAAAGAACAACATCTTTAATTGGGGCATTGCAGGAATTTGCAGAGGAAAGCCAACTATCAAAAAGATTGGTTACTATCTCAAAAACATTATCTACCTATATCTGTTTAACGTAAGCTTTGTTTCCCTAATTTATTTTTACCAGCACCCTTAACCTATTAAAAATAAATTAACACCTTTGAACATCTGTGGAACACACTCTGAACATTGCTACTTTAGACCATTATGCTTTCTAAAACATTCATATTTGTAATCTCATTTCTGGATTTTTTCCTGTAATAGAAACCTAAAAGGGATATTATCTGTTCCCTTAATTTCTTCTAAGGGACCCATGGAAGGTAAATAACAAAACAGTCCAGACACAGCACAGATGGAAGGTTTATTAATCCTCACAGCTCTGGAAGCACCTGACATAATAGCCATTAATTCAATGCATACTGATTATTACCATGTACCAGGTAATGGTAGTACTGTGCTAGACTCGTACCCATTTATACCAGAGATTTAATCACGGTTAATAAATCTTAGAAATGATAAATCCCATTCTTACAAGCCAATTTTTATTTTTCTCTGAGGTTTTCTTGATGCTACCTCTCATTTTCCATCATGGATCCTTGGACACTTCAGAACAGCGTTATCCAATTGAACTTTCTACCATGATGCAAATGTTCTATTTACGTGCTGTCCAGTTGGGTAGTCACTAGTATATGCAGCTACTGAGTACTTGAAATGTAGCCAGCGTGGCTGAGGGACTACATTTTTGTTTTTATTTAATTTTAATTGAATTAAATTTAAATAGCCCCATGTGGTGAGTGGCTACCTTATTGGACACTTTAGCTTTAAAATCTTCTCCTAAGACTTAGCAAAGTGAGTCACTCATCTTTTATCAAATTTCTGGTATTTTTAGAATTTCTTAGTTTTGAGAAGAAGCTGAAACTAATTCTGAATAACATAAGCAAAAACCAAAAAGGTACTGGAAAGAAACAGTGGGCTAATGGAATTAAAGGAGGTAGCAATTGGGCTTGTGAAACAGGGAAAAATTGAGATAACTTCAGAAAGGTAGAAAGTAGTTCCCTCAGTGGTGGTCTCTTTGCAAACTAGCTGCTATAGTCTGTTTTGGATGGCTCCCTGGGTGAGCAAATGCCATATGCTCCTGGTTTTATTTGCTTGCATGTCAGAGTCCTGAAGATGGTACTTGATTGGCTAGGTGCTGATGCGTCCTTCCTTTGGAGTGAGGAGGCGATTCCAGCTTTTCTTGCTTCTGCAAGAACAAGGCACCTGTATTAGGTACCTGCACTCACCAGTCTACCTACCCTGCACACAGTGAGGCAAAGGCAGTTTCTCACAAGGAAACAATGATGTTATTAGGAAGATAAATAAATACTGGTTACATCCCAAACCGACAGATGCCTCTAGACTGTTCAGGTTAATGAGACGGTTTTATTAAGATGAATAAAAATATCTAAGTGAAGTCATTCAATATCCCCCTGCCTTTGATCATTCTGGGAACTTACTGAGTTATGAGAAATTGATAAATATCACTACCTATGATTCTAAGATCATTGACTTCATTTTAGAGATGAAGAGATTTTTGTCCTTATACTTAGAATCTGCTAAAAAAGTGATTAGGGAGTTATGAAGACTTTATATATTGTTGTTCTGTAAATAAAAGGACATAACAAAGGTTCACAAATTGCTTTTAATGAACTCCAGAATAATATAAAATGTATATTACACACTGGATCACTTTATTACATGACTTGGTTTAAATATGTGCATTACACATTGTGCCTTGTTTAGGGCATAAATTTGCAGTGGGGCCATATCACCTCTAATGGGGCAAACATTTGTTTTGGGGGGAGGAGGAGAAAAAACTTACTTTTTTTTAATATAAAGCAGAAACATATATTTGGTATATGTGCAGTATATCTGTGGTGTTAGCATTTCAGGGGAGGGGAGGTGATTAGGGGAAAATTTAGAAAGTAGAAAAATATTTCATAAGGGGATTATAATGAAAAAGGCTGAAATAGGTGCCAAATTTTAAAATGCAAAATAACACAGCTAATAGCCAAAGGTCTTGCTCCTCATTATTGTTCTCTAAGGATTCTCTGTGGACTTGGTGTTTCCACAAAAGCAATTTGTGTTTCTTAAAACATTTATGTGAATTACTTTTCACTGACATTTCTTTTATATATATATATATATATATAGTTGGAAAAGTCAAAGAGATGTACATCCCTCATGATGAATATCTTAAGAATTCAATGGAGTTCGGTGACCCTGGGCCTCAGGAGTCCTTTAAACATTTTCCAGTGGGTCTCTCTCTTCCTCCTAGGGGGCCTGACCTCCAGTTGGAGAAGTTATAAGGATACTACAAATAACTTGCCCCATGCACTACAGTAGTAAAAACTACTCTGAGCCAGAGGTAGGAAGATTTATAGCCCTGTCTAGCAGTCCAACTTCCCAAAGTTCTGAATTTTACTCTGTGCCATGTGGGAGTTGCATTCATTATGTTTATGGCCACATCCTCATTTGAAAGTCTACTGTTTAGGATAAAGAAACTTCCTCAGAAATTATTTTTACCCACCGAGGACCCTTCATCTTGAATAAAGCTTCATCTATTTGTGTATGTGAATTGAATTAGAACAATTGATAATTGATTACATAGAAGTCCTAGAGATGCCTAAAAGAGTATCCTTGTATGCCAGGGTTTCAGTGGTCAATGAAAACAGGAGATCTGACTGCAGGCAGGTTGCTTATCTGGGAATGCATAGTGTTTGGATCTAAAAGCTGAGTTATGGCTATTCTTTTTCTCCTTCTGCATTCTTTCCTTTTGTAGCTACTTATAGGGACAAGAGCCTGATAGGATATACCTTTGGATGTTGCTCTGAAGCTCAGATTCCAGGAGGACTTTTGAGTTGGGGGCAGATTAAGACAAGGCAGCTGGTGTGATATGTGCTTCCCAGGAAGGACCAAGCTATTTGTACATTATTTCCTTTAATGTCCCTACCCTTCCCCCATAACTTACTACTCCAAGCTTACAAATGAAGAGGCTGAATTGCAGGTAGGTTAAATAACTTGTTCACAGTCACACAGACAGAAAGTGATGGAACTGAGACTTGAAGTTAGCTAGTTGGGTATTATTTGTCTTTCCTAACATATTGGTTTGGGGAGTGGGAGCCAGAAAAGTCCTTTGGATAGTGTATTAGTCAGCTATTGCAGCAATAATGCTGTTTAACAGGCATCTCCAAACTTATGGCTTACAACATCCACCATGTATTTTTCTTACTAATTGATCTGCAGTGAAGCTGGTGGGCCTGGCTTGTCTCCACCCTTCAGATGAATTCAGGTCTACTTGGCATACCTCATTCTGGGTCCCATGTTGAAAGGTCAGCAACTTTTGGGGGCCTGTTTTTCTTATAGTGATCACAGGAATGTAAGCACATGAGCAGATAGACATGATCTCTTAATGCCTTGACCCATAATTGACACACTGTGACTTCCTCACAAATTTTACATTGACAAAAAGCAAGTTATATAGCCAAGCCCCAATATTGGGGCCATATGAAGATTAGGGATGCCTGCTGCAATGGGAGCAACTGCAAAGACAAACAACAAATGATGTAGATGTATAATTCTAAACAGACAGGGCATGATCCATTGTGAATGACGATCTTACTTACCATAGGTAGAATTTCTCAATTATAAACCATATGAGGGCAGAGCCCTATCCTTTACTTCTTGCATACTCAGGGTAAATGAGAGCGAAAATTCAGTCTACTTCAAATATTTTATGCTGTTTTATTAACTATTATGTATCTTTGTAGACACAAACAGCATAATCATTAGGCTTTTCTCGCAACATCTAGTTAACTATGGAATGCTTGCACTTCCACAAAAATATTCTTGTTAGGCATGCACAGCCTCATAATTCAGCATTTCATAGTGTTCAACTACTTTCCCCTTCTCAGGATAAAAATTATTTTCTCATTTTCTTGCTTAATTTTTTTTAGCCACTCACCCTCTGTGTTCTCTTTATACATCCATTGTACTTACATATTTATGAAAATTATTGACCTTTTTTCATTCTTTCCTGAGTTATAAGGCTTATTTCTTAGGAGTCATCCCCCTTCTTACTGCTTGTCATTGGTGTCTTCATTGTTGATCTTCTTTTTTCTTTTCTCTTCTGGCAAGTCTTATAGTATTCTTTGCCACTAGTCATCAATATAGGCTGCAGCGATGCATTTTTTAAATAAATTGGCAAGGGAGTGAGATTGAGCATCCTTAAACAAACAGTGATGATGTAATGCACCAAATAAGTACTAAGCCTAGGATCTGAACACAAGATGTAAATTCTCCCATTTCTTCACTTTCTAATGACAAGCAACCCTCATGGTGTATTGTGGCTTTAGCTCTTCCTCTGTTAAACAAGAGAAAAAGAACATACAATTGTACATGACTTCAGAAAGATATATGTAAAATATGTTTATTATTGTTCCTGATAACAAAAAGAAATTGGAAATAAACATTCATCGTGAGAGAAATGGTTATAAAAATGATATGCCCACATAATGGAATTTTATATGCCATAGAAATTCTATATACAGTGTCATGGAAAGATAGACATGAAATAATTGTTAAGTTAAAAAATATTAATTTATTGATTTTTTATTCGTTTATTTATTCAAAAATTGAACGTAGCCCCTAGGCACTAGAGCTACATAGTGAAGAAGAATTCCTTCTCTCATGGCTTATATTCTCCTGGAGGAAACATAATAAACCAAATAAATTAAAACAAAAACTATAATATATTAGGTAATGAAGCATGCTAAGGAGAAATAAAACGAAGTGTGGAATGAGCTGTGACACATGCATGTACATTGAAATTTTAGATGCAGTGGCCAAGGAAGGCTTTCTGGTGCTGGGGACTGGAGAATTGAGACCTAGAGGATGTTAACTATATTGATAATTGGCAGAAGAGTATTCTTGGAGAAGGGAAGGCCAGGACAAGAGCTGTGAGGTGGGATTGTGCCTGGAGGGTTTTAGGGACAGAAAGGGGGCTATTGAGACTGAAATGGATTGAGCAAGGGAAGAGCAGAGGAGATGAAGACAGAGAAGTAATGGCAAGGAGAGGGGGGCTCACATCTCAGAGGGACTTGGAGCTCTTGATGAGAACTCTGGCTTTTACTCTGAGCTGTGAAGCTCCTTTGGGGTTTTGAGCAAAAGGAGTGTCAGGTTCTACTTTATGTTACAACAGGATCTTTGGGGTTGCTGTTTTGCGATCTGAATGACCCAGAAAAGGGAAGGAGATGAACATTGTAGAGGCTACTACAATAATCCAGATAAGATACAATGGTCACTTATACTAGGATGGTGGCTGGGGATAATATCTGGACATATTGAAGCTATAATCAACAAGATTAGCTGATGGACCAGTTTGGATGTGAGAGGAGTTGGGTGTGACTTAAATGATTTCTAGTCTGAGCACAGGAGGGATTGAGTCTCCCAGTAAAGGAGAATCTAGGATATGTTCAGGGAGAAGTTCCTGAGGAATTAGGTATAGAATAGTCTTATTTTTATATAAAGCACATATACATACACATATAAGTATGAAAATTCATAGTGAAATGTCTAAAATGATATACATCACTTTGATTAAAATCATTACTTCTGGGGGCTATAATCACAGAAAAATGAGAATGAGCTTTCATTATTTTATTTTGTATCCTTCCCTATTGATAGAATTGTTTGCAACACACTTGTTTTTATCCATTACGTTGCAATTGATAATAGAACACTCCGCTTCTGATGTCTTTGGTGGATCAATTTCAAACAGGGTCTGTAGAGCCTTCAGGGTTATGTGAATGTAGATCACAGGCATTTTTATGAGTTGTGAAATACATGATAGGATGATTTTTCAGCCTTCTTCTTGGTTGCAGAAATTGAACAAAATATGGCTTATAAAATATTTTCAGTAGTCACTTTTACTGTATTTGAAAATGTGATGTCTTCCCGATCCATCCCAAGATGTTGCTTAGAATTGATGGAGAAACCATAAGCCAAGATTTAATTTACTAGTGTGCTGTCCTCATTGGACGAGGGCCATGATGAAGGCTCAATCAATCCTCTTCAGGTCAGTAGGGCTCACCCTGAGAAAATCTCAGTAGCAAATATCTGACTTCTATTCTCTCAGTGGTCACTGAAGGAGCAGAGACTCCTGCAATGCGCCCTGTCTGACTGGAATTAATAGACTCAGGGACTCACCACTGACTTGCTCCGTGACCCTAGACAAACCATCTGAACCCAATTGTTCTTTCTTAATTAGAAAGGAAAATGAAGAAATGAATATCAGTTTCCTACATGCCTCACAGATAAATTATGAAAGTGTCAGAGGTGTAGTAATCCCTTAATTAATAGATTACTTGGAAAGAAGCACTTTGATACATTTATTTAAAAATATCAAACTTGAAAATCATTGCAAATCAGAGCTATAGCTCTCTGAGATTGCATCCTGACAGCAATGACTCAATTGCGTAGTTCCCCTTTGCACTTGCAAGGGGTAAATAAGGTTTACTTTTGACATCAAAGTAATGTTTAGGGTAGGGCATGAAACCAAAGTTTAGAAGACACCAAAGTATAAAATAATGATGTAAAGGGGAATGTCATTCATTACTTTCACAGTTCAAGGTTTTTTTTTTTTTTTAACTTGTTAAGATCAGTTCTCTCTTCCCAAATGCCAGGGCTTTTCTGCTATTACTCTGCAAGGTGTATAGGTCCCAAATCATTTTCTTGGGATGACAGGTGTGAAGGGGAAATCAGACAAAATGTGGTAAAAACAGACCTCACTTCTGCTAGGATATCAACAGGTGAGGTACTAAAATGAGGAAATGTTTATAACAGGGCTTCAAACTCATGTGGTTGTAAGTTTGTCCTTGAATAAAGGTGGAGGGAAGGGCTTGGTAATCAATGACTGAACATCAATAGATAACAAGTACTAAAATAATGTCCCTCACAGTGGACTCTCACTAGGTCTTTGCCAATGGGGCTACTACCTCTAGGGTCCCTCTGCAGGTAAACTTCACCTACTCTCCAAACTTCTCCTTCTTATCTCCCTCAGGTATTAGAAGGGCTCCATCACTTTTCTGAAACTCTGTGCTCTTCTTTTTGTTTGTTTTGATTGAAGAGTGGAGGAGAGAGAGTTTCGGGGGAGTATCTGTGGATTGGGTTATAGTGGTGAGACAAAGAGGAAATTGAACATATTTGCATTAAGAAGACTTTTCACTCCCTTTAATGTTCTTCAAGAGATACTTAAAGGTTTGAATGCATGGCCAATTTAGAAAGCCAGTTGGTATTATCTATTCTAGTGGACACTCTGCTACATGGCCCAGATTCCTATTCTAGACTGAAGGATTTATTTTCTCACCTGCTGAAAGAGGGTGCTGGCAGGCCTTAGCTTTCAGTACTGTCCGGAAGTTACCCTGAGGTGAAGAGTGACTGTTCACATAAGGTCACTCCCCTTTCTTGAAAGAAGTCTGCATCCAATGACTGGTCAATGGGGATATGATGGCTTAGCCTCATTGCCTCAACTTAAGATAACTCTGAACCATCCTCACAGCTTCAGGGATCTCTGTGAAGTTAACTGTGGCCCTATTTTGCTCAATCTTGCTTCCTTCCTGTCTCCCACAGATGTTGATTCTGCAAATACTCCCCAGTCAACTTCCTATATGTAAATCTCTGTCTCAGAATCTGCTTTCTGGGGAAACTCATGTGTAATATCTACTAAAGTTGGAGAGAAGTGTATTTATGAGATGTATATTTATGATCCAAAAATTATATGTAAGTTATATATAAATATAAATTATATTCTGTAGATAAACTTGTATACATTTGCATCAGGATACGTATATGAAAATGTTCACAGTGGTATAATTTGTAAGATACCCAACTGGTAAATCTAAATAAACCTAAATATCCATCAGTAGTAGATTGGATGAATATATCATGGTAAAATCAGATAATCAAATACATTTAAAAATAATGAAAACGAATGAACTACAGTTCTACATATCACAATAGGAATGAATCATATGTATCTGAGGGAAAGAAGCAATACATTAAAAAATATATATAGTAAGGTATATATGATATAGTACTACATATATAATTATATATATTCAATTCACCATAGACAAAGCATAAACTATGCTGTTTTGGAGATGCGTATATAGATTTTAAACTATAAGGCAAAATAACTGATTAGCATATAATTCAGGATAGTGGTTATTTTTGGAGGAGAGAGGTTATGATCATTTAAGAATACACAGGGGCTTCTGAGGAGGATGGAATATTTCTATTTCTATATTGAGGTAGTATTAACATAGATTTTTGCTTTCAACTACTTTGACTATTGGAATGCACTTTAAAAATGAGACTATGTCAGGAAGGACTACGTGATCCAGATGTTTATGAGATTTCTGGAACCCACCTATCTTGGCAAATGTATCCTTAAGAAAATCAATGGATCTTCAAGACTTGCCCAAGAATAAACCACCCTGAAACTAAGTTTTCTTAAGTCATAAGTCTGTTTCATAAGACTGTATGTTAAAGAAGAAAAAGCCTCAGGCCTTAATGTAAAGCTGATTTACGCAATCGAATTTAAGTTGTGATGTTTTGTTGAAAATATTGGTTTGCAATTGTCTTTTAATTAAGACTATCTTAAGGGATGTATGTACTACTTATACTGAGGTGGCCCTGCCTGTTGGTGTGTGGCTGTCCAACTTCTAAATGTGGCTATTCCCGCTAAGAGCTAGGTCTGTGCCCTTGCTGGCTTATGTTGGGGGGCAGATGGCTTACTCTCTTGAATAGCTCAGGACTATAGCACACACACCTGGTCTGTGCTTCTTCAGTTGCACTTGCTGAGAAGCACCGACTTAAGCATTGCTCCTCCCTGGCTGGACAAGGAAAGGCCTTGCAGGCTATCAAAAAACCAAGATCTCATGACTTCTTTTTTTCCATCAATAATCATTAACCTTAACTAGATCCTTGAGAGACCGTCACTTTAAACTGCTTTTTCTCTTCATTCATTCATTTGCTCATTCATTTATTCATTCAACACATATTTATCCAATGCCTACATTGTCCCTGGCACTGTTTTTAGAACTGGGGGTATGTAGATGAGAAAAAAAAAAAAAAAGAGATAAAAATTCCTACATCAGTGGAGCTTATACTGTAGTCAAGGACCCTTCATGTTATTTCTCCATTGCATGTGAGGGGGGCAGAAAGCAACATTAAAGTTTGCCTTGTAAGTCTATGTGAAATGAAAGTCTCTCTTGTTTAGAAACAAAAAAAGGAAAACAAACAAACAAACAAAACTTGCTCCTGGCTCCATACCCCAAACTAGGTAATTAGTTCTAAATGGATTAATGCATGATTCCCATGTCTTTTATATTATTCTTGGTTTTAATTATAAAATTTCTGACAGAAAAACTATCAGGTCATGAATGCTCACAATCAACAAGATGGCTAAATCATGGAATCTGGATAAATCATATTTATCCGGGTTCTGAATAACTTGAATTTCAAGCCTTCCTCCACTCTTGATATCAGAATCAGTTTCAAAACATTTTTCAATTTCTTCATACCTTGGAAACTTGGAGTTTTCAATGTCCAGAACATAAGATTGCTCTGAGGAATAAACAAAATCGTGGATGTAAAGTGCATGGTGCCCAGGGCACATGCTGTTGGTAGCCTCAACAGCATCTGTTTCCTGATTCCCATTCCTAGGAGAGTCTCCATGGATTTCACAGTCACTCTGTTTTGAGAGGTTTGACATTCATCTCCACGGGCAGAGTCTGGACCTGGTTAGCTTAAGCCTCTTAAAGCATCTTGTTTCTCTGGACAAGGACATTGATTTAAAGATGGTGCATGATACAGTTTTGGACAGTGATACTCAAGAAGACATTTTCTGTGGGTTCTGTGAGCTTCAGGAATGAAGGTTTCTTACTCTTCTGCATGAACTTCCCAGAAAGATACTCCTTCCCCCTGCTGGAGGTGAATGGGGAAGGTCAGGTGCTGCTGGCAGCCATTGTGCAAGGAAGCTGATGACCTGAGAATTGGAGAGAAAGAATATAATTGAATTTTTGTCGATGTCATTGAGCTGCTGGATATTCACAGCTATCACACAAATATCTTCAATGAATATGTTACTTGTATGAACAAATTCATTCTCTTTATTATTTATGCCTGTTGATTTCATTTTTTATATCTGATAAAAAAGCCTGAGTACCTCAATATATAATAACTATTCATTAAATGTAACAATTATATTTTGAGTCAAATGGCAAAATGTTTTTAATTTAACTGAGAAAATTATTCAAAATATCAATGAATTTTTAAAATATAATAGATATTCTGGTACCTGGTATTTTAGCATATGGCCTGCAAAATTTTACTAAGTGTTTTAATTTCTCTTATGGAATATGAAAAAAAGAAGACCTGGAAGGAAATACATGGATTTATGTTCTCTAATTTACCATACAAATTAAAAATTTACGCATCTAAATTTAATCTTAGTAAAATTCAACTACCTTGCCTACCTTCCTTCCTGCTGCCTTTTATTTCACTATAGCTTGCTCTTTCTTGCCCCTGGAAAATGCCTCTAAATTCCTGAACCTGTCAGGTTTCACAAGCGTGTAATTTTACTTTAGCTAAATTCTAAACACCAGCAAGAAGTGAATTTGACAAAGGAACTGTGAAAGAGTCTTATCTACAGTGACACAACTGCTACCACACTAATATCTATTAAGTAGCGCAGAATTATGGTGTAACAACTCTGAAATTGCTTGTGACATCTGCATGAATACCAAATAGATTTGTTATGTTCAGACTTATTACCAAAAGCACTTTCTGAATTTTAAATGATTAAGACTCTCACAAATTAATAGTTATCCAGTGAGTTGCTTTCTAATGTATGTACGTGTGTGTGTGTGTTTGTGTGTGTGTATTATTTCAAGATCACTGTTCAGTTAAATGTAGGTAATGGCACATGACACAGTTTTGGACAATGAGACTCAAATGCTATTTCCACTTACTAGCTAGTGTCACTTAGAGTGCTATTCCTAATTTTGAGAGCTTTCAAATGGTATTATTTTAAGAAAAGTACACTCCTCACTTTAAGTGCTACCTGTCATTCATCCTGTCTCCCTGGGGATGAAGAAAAAATACATAAGGGAGAAAATGATAAATGTCCATATTATGGGGAATTTACCTTTTTGAAATCCCATTCCCCATTGCACTGGAATTTCATAGAGATGTAAATCACAAAGAAATAAGAAGCCAGTAATGAGATAGAAGTATATTTGAAATATGGATGCAAATTCTTGCCACCTGCTGAGCAAAAGCAGTCTGCAGAGACTGTCCTGGAAACCAAGGTGCTATTAGCATCTTGTAAGCTCTAAATTTGCAGCGGAAGAATAGAGGAATTACGCCTGTGAAATGCCAAAGGCTGCCCTGATTTATCTCTCGGCAGAATGTTTCAGCCATATCTACATAAATATTTTAACAGGAATTTAATTTTCATTTTAGTCACACAATGAATCTTTTTATTACACATCGTCATTTTGTCCTAAATGAGTTGCCTTTTTCATGCAATTTGTGTTCATTCATTTTTTTCTGTTTGATAAATACAATTTTAATATACAAAGGAACAATGGTTTTATTTACATAAGAGCCTTGCCATGGGCTGTTTAATCTTAGCCATGAATTCTGTTTATTTTAATATGATTTATACAGCAGCTACCAATTGGCTCATATGTAACTTCATCATTTGTTCTAGGGCCCCAGGGCATTAGGAAAATAGGGGCAGTGAGGAGGTGTGGAGTTCAAATAATGCTACACGTAGATATTCTGTTTGGATACTGGCTTAGATGCATTGGCTGTAAAAGTATACACACCACTCCATTTTCCATCTTACTGTCAGTGTGTTTTATCAAGTGGAATGTGAGAATTATGGACAGTATGAGTTTTTTGCTTGACTATGGACACATTGTTAAGCAATAAAAATGATGGTCAATGCTTTTGAACCCCCCAGGAGGAAAATAAAAGATATGGCCTTTCATATACTTGTTGGGAAAGCATATAGCACTAAGCAAACTCTTATCAATTTGATGCATAGTGGATGTTTATCCTGGAACCAATTCTTCAACCAAGTCTGACAGTTGCAGTCAAGATATTAAAAGTGCTACTTGCAAATGGGTCAGTCACCTGGTGTTTTGGGCAATCATAGTCTCTGCTTATATCATCTCCTCTTAAATTTTCTTTGAAAATACTTTATGCCATAACTTTTTACCTTAAAAATGCAGACAGAACTGAGAGCTTAATTTTGAGAATGGGGAGTCTGAGAAAGCATAATACAAGTATAAAAGCACTACAGACCTTTATGTCTTTATCAGAACTTGTTGAAACTGAAATTAAGTCTAGGTGAGCAGGATGAGAAATAGATTCATATTTTTTAGGAAGAGGTAATATATTAAGAAGAATTTAGGACACATGCATCTTTTTTTAGCATTCCTATTTGTATAGGAGAAAAAGGTAGCTTTTTTTTTTGATTAACTCCTATTTACAATGAAAACAGCTCAGTATAAATGATAAAAATTAAAATTAATTTTTTTACCCAAGGCCCCGCATATCATTTTTGCAAATGTTTGCTTTTTTTTCTTTTTTGTTTTTGTTAGTAGTTTATTGCATGGTCCTAAGATCCAACAATTATCTTTGTTGTCATCTATATGACAAAAATGAGTGTCTCCCTGAAAATACATGGTGACAACAGAGCAACAAAACTGTATAATTTTTAATAAATGGGCTTGGGATGAGTAAAATTGATCAGTTAAGGCTTATTGGTTCACTTATTACTTACAGAGGGTACTCTGTGCCCTTTTTAATTTTTATTTTATATGTTACTCTCGTTTGAATTTTCTACAAAGAATGTCTGTTATCTTTGTATACAGCAGAAATGTTTTCTATCATTTATACACAATAGACTAATAAACTCAGTCTTGTTTATACTCTTCATTCACTCCATTAGGTCTGTCCGAATGTGTGAATGTGTTCTCTCTATTTTGCATGTGAATCCTAGCAATGCATTGAGACCCAGTTAATATACTACCTTTGATTGTTCACACTTTCATTCATGCATGTATTCATTCATCATTGCTTATGATGAACCATGCACACTTCTAGAAACTATGGATAAAGCTGTAAAGGAGGCAAAAACTCTCTCTTCAACTTCTTGGAAACATCTCATGCTCTTTTTTTTCTTTGTTTTAGTATTTCATACTACATTGCAAGCTGTTCAAAGCACTAATCTGTATTTGATTTATCTTTTTATCTCTAACAATTTCCAAGAGAGTGCCTTACACACACTAAGCACTCATAAATGCCATTGAATGGGTAAATAAATTACCTTGCACTCTCTCTGAGGAAATGGTTTGCTAAGCACAAATAACCTTAGCACAAATATTTTTTTTAAACTAAGTTAAATTAATAAAATAAAGATAAATTTGATTTAATTGTACACAGGATTTAATTATAGTGTACACTATGACGTACTGGCTCATATCTGTGGTTTCAAATCCTGAACCTACTAGCTCTGTGATGTTGTACCTCAGTTTCCTCGTTGTTAAAATGTAGGTAGTGATAATTCATAAGTAACCATGTCAGTTACTATTCAAATAAAATGAGGTAAGGTGTGCAAAGCCTGAGCCTAATGCCTGGTGCATTCTGAATTCTCAAAAATTCTTAGTACTGTTTTTATTAGTTGCTGTAATTATGATTATTACTGTTAACATCCAAGGTTTGGACTTACGTTCAAACCCCTTTTCTACCAACTCCTGTGAAGTAGCAAGGTTATGTTATTGGAAGTTACAATGTCACAAGCTTCCCTTTTCCATATGTATATCTTTACATACAATATTTAAGTTATCTTAAGGTACCTATCATCCTGATTACAACCCAGTTTGTCAGGTTTAATATTCACTGCAGTGTTTGGACTGTCACTTGATTCTACAGTGAAAATAAGGTAAATAGCCCTCCTTATGATCACATTCCCCATTATGTTCTTTTATACTAGGAAATAATAATCAAAAATATGTATCATTTGCTTTTGTTAAATCTGAGAAAACTATGTTTTCTGATTACCAAATCTTCTGTTTGCTTATTTCTTTTCCAAGAAGTTGAAAAAGATGTAGCTCTCTAACTAACAAGGGGAAACCTGCATTGAGCTCCTAACAGGTCATATTCTTGGAGAAAGGTGGCTGGGAACAGTAACAATATTAGTGAGAGTTTCTTAAATAAAAAGTATGGTGGAAGGGTAAAAGGTTTTGCCAGCCTCTACCATCAGCTCTCTGTCGTAGTTAAGTGAGATTGAAAGCAAATGTTTTCATCAAAGGAAAGATTGCTGTGCACTGTTTTCATACTCTTCCTCTTTGGGTTGTGGTCTGATATCAGGTAAAGTCAGAGGAGGAAGACATGTATTGTAGAGCTATTATCAACTAACTACAAAGACTTTAGTTTCCAGAGAGAGCATTCGAGAGTTTAACTTTTAGCTTCCATTCTTTATTTCACTTTAAAATGTAAAGATATAAAAAAAAAGTCAAGATAAACCTTCAGTTGGTCGATGTTTGAGTGGGTTGAATTTTATGAAGTATGTTTTGCCATCTCAATTAATTCCAGTTTACCCATGTTCCAGGGCCAGGATGCAGAAAAACTGGTCTCATCATTTAGAACAGTTTTTTATCTTTGGCACTATCGACATTTTGGGCCAGATACTTAATAATTCTTTGTTCTGGCAGACCTCTGCATTAAAGGATATTTAGTGTCATCCCTGGCTTCTCTCCACTAGATTCCAGTAGCATCTCCTCAAAGCTGTGATGGCCAAAATTATCTCCACACGTTGTCAGATATCCCCTGGGGGAATAATCACATCCAGTCAAGAACCACTCATTAAAATAATAATGAATCTACTTTTAGTAAGTGCTAATTATATTTTAAACACTGGGCTTGAACCTTTATATTTAATTCTCATAACATCCCTGAGAAGTAAGTGTTATTGCTTTCAGTTTTATGGATGAAGAAATAGAAATCCAGAGAAGTTAAGTAATTTTCCCAAGATTACACAGCTAGTAAATGATCAACTTTTTCTTTCTTTACTATGTTGTCCTTTCTGATCCTTTTTTGACAGAGAGACAGATACTGAATCTTACATGATCAGTTGTAAAAACAGCAAATTATGAAAAAGGAAAAGGAGTAAATAAATTTCATATAGTTCCAGTTTACATTATAGAAAGAAAATATTTAAAATGTTGTGGCTGTTATGAAGCATAAAATGAGAATGAACATGAAGGCTCCAAGATATTATCACTAATTAATACTTTGTTCATTTCTGGGCTCTGGGTTTGATAACCATTCCTTTCAAGACGTCAAATTTCCTTGACTAAGTAGTTCTTTCATCGTACAGACTACAGGGACACAGGGGACCTAAAAACTAAATTCAATATGGGATCTTAGATTCAATCCTGGAGCAGAAAAAGACTGGTGGAAAAGCTGATGATATCTGTGGTTTATTTCATAGTATTGTTCTAGCATTAATTTCTTAGCTTGATAATTATATGTTAGTTACACAAGATGTTCATATTAGGAGATGATGGGTGAAGCATATATGGAAACTTTCTATGTTATTTTTGTAACTTATCCTTAAGTATAACATTTAAAAATGTTAAAAAATAATAAAAATACAGAAAATGTAATACATTAATAATGAAACCATATTGCATTAAGAAGCAGGAGATCTGGGTTCCTAACGCTCTTTTACTACTTTCTACTAGCATTTCTACCTTGGGAAAATAGTTATAATCTATAAATTTTAGTGTTCCAAATATGAAAAAAATATGGTAATAATAACCAATTCAAAGGTGTGGGGCTGTTTATCAGATAACCTTGTAAGGTTGCTTGCTTCCTGCTCTGATAAATAATCACCTATCTATCTATCCATCATCTATTTATCTAATTTCTAATTACCCCCCCCATCTAAAACACATACACACATGAACACCCTCATAAAGCTTTCTGCCAAAAAATTCCAAATCAGCCATCACACTTGCAGGTTTCTTAGGCAGTTGAAAGATTAGGAGGTTGGGTGTTCATCATGAGGATGAGACTATGTACCTAATGTTCTAGAACTGCTGTTAGGAAATGCAAATATATCACTGTTCAGTTCTGCTGAGATATTTTCCCTTACGACCATGTAGGAAACTTACATATGGATGAACTTCACTTGAAAAGTTTAGAATTCCTTCCTTAGCACATCATCTGTCCCTGAATGTCCCAGCATCTGTTCCCAAAGTTTACATTAGAGGTGCTACTATGGGATCAGCACAATACCGGATACATTTACGTAGTTTGATGCACTTACTGTCTGAAAGGAGGTTTTAATGATAAAAAGACAGGTGTTAGGTGTCTGCAAAAAGTGAATGTTGGTTTTAATTAATGTTGAGGCCATCTGGATCTTCTCAAAAAGTTCCTTGAGAAAGCCCTTACTAAAAGGTTACTCATTGTTACATGTCATCATATCATAAAAACACATTTAAAAGTTGTGTGTTATACTTTAGATTGTGGCCAATATCCTTATTTTAATTTTATTGATAGGGAAATTGTAAGGAGACAACCAGATACAGATACAAAATGAACAGTTAAGGCTTCTTTTCCAACAGCAGAGGGTAGATTTCCATATGAATTGACAATTGGTGATGCTTTGTATAGTGATGCTTTGTGTAGTTGTAGCCTTGATACTGTGAGCAATGAGGGTTTTTTGTATTTCACAAACATATTACTGTTGGCTGTGGCTCCTGAGATTCTGAGCAGCTTCATATTGATGAGGTGAGCCATTTCTCTACTCTGCCCCACAAGGCAAACATAAGAAACGATGCCTGTATTGGTATAGTCATATTTTACCCATTAATTTACCACTAGGAGTAGGTGTTATCCTTCTTGGCACTGGCACTCCATTTTTCCTCTTAGCTTTGAAAAGATTTAATTTCTTGCTATAGTTCTTATGCTTACTTTCTCCCATAAATTTTTCTTTGGTATAATTCTGACATTTCTTCAGTTGAAATAAAAATTGGTATTTTACTTTTCATAAGGAATCAGAGAAAAAAAAACAGATCAAAAATCACTTAGTATTACTTTAGGAAAAGAGTATCCCCAAAGAGCTTGTGATTTTCTTTTTCAACCAATCTGAATGTATAATCCTCTTCTCTCACCTTGAGCCAGTTTCCAGGTCATTTTCTCTTTGAAACATAAGTCAAGAATGCAGAGCCTTTTACAAGTCTTTATAGGAGCCCTCCACCCACCCCGTCTTTGTTTCTGGCTTTAGTACTACTAGTAGAGTTTCAATATTCTGAATGAAACCAAAGGAACAAGTGAAACTGCCAAGACCCCCACTCCCACAATCAAGGTGTTATCCTATTTTTCCCAAATGGTCTGTCAAATGAGAGAGGCTTCTTAGAGAACACATTAAGTAAGTGGGTTTTAAGGGTTTAGAAGTGATCCTTAACCAAAGAGGGTGGGGATTACCAAAAGGAAGTAGTCACAAGCACAAGGAACAAACAGTGTCTCAAGATTAGTGAGACACTTATTGATGGCACCGTAACACTACATCTTACAGCTTTCTGATGTGGTTGTTCTGGTAGAAACAAGGTCTGAGCCACACCCCTGTGGTTAAGAGATAGAGTCATCCCTGAAAAAAGGAGATATTTCTGATATCAATAGTTCCCGGAAGGGATGGGTCCTAAGATAGAAAATAGAGGTTTGGGAGGTAAGTCACAAACAAGAGAGAGAATGTGTACTTTCCTTTCATAGAGTGTTCTTTCTTATATTTGGATTCCAAAGATTTTATGATATGTTCAAGGGTGAGTTCAGGTGGTGGGGGAAAGATGGTCTCTTCTCAGTGGAGGTTGCTGCATGTTCAACCCAGTGTGAGTGGGCTAGGCCAGGTGGGCTCCTTGGAAGAGCTATATGTACTTGTCAGATCAATGAAGTATTTTTGCCTCTCTAGATTTTTTCCTGTTAGCCTGAATCATTAATAAAGTCTGATTTAAATATAAAATCTTTGCCAACAGTGCTGCTGAGATTTAAGGAAAGGATCATTTTGTGCATGGAATAATCCTGAAGACATGAATCTTGTGCCTTGCCAAGAGTAAGGATCATAAGATCTAGCTGCCCCTTGCCATGGGAGATTCTTTCTTACTTGCTTTCTTTGCAAGATAGAGGTTTGATTCTGTCCATGGTGCTTTAGGTTTCTCATAATGAATAACTTCAGAGAGAATTAGAAAACGCTAGTTACCACATCTGAGCCCCTTCTCAATACACACTAAGAGGACTCTTTCTTGTCTCTGTGATGAATTAGTACTCAAGTTCATCCTATCAATTATTTATTTTTCATTCTCTCTTGTAGCTTTTACATTTCTTGTTAGGCTAGGTGAAGAATTAGGTTCTTGAATCATAGGCAGAGGTTAGTCTAATTAGGATAATTAAAGTTGTTCTTTCATCCTCAAGTTTTATTCAGGGACTGAATCTTGTGTCTTATCTCTGCTCTTTCCCTTGCAGTTTATATTGGAAAACACTGGACCAAAGTTAAAATGAACATGCATGTCATAGTTCACCAATTTTTTCCTCATTTTTATTCTTTGTCTCCTGATGTCTAAAAAATAATTAAGAAAGAACAATCTTTGTACCATTAATAACTCCATATAATTTGACGTTTTGCAGTGGGTGCTAGAACTGGCTGGGCATAAGGATCAATTGGTAAATATTCAGAAATTTCACAAATAAAAACTATTAGTAATTTGAAATTGAAGGAGTATTTACATCACCAAGGAAATTGACAATCAGAGATCTTTCTCCTTCTTTTATCCAGAGAGCTTGTTTACCAATGCACCACTGAATTCAGTTGTTGGCATAATAGATGTGGCATAAAAATTACTTTATTATATTTTAAAGTGGATTGATTTCAAGAGTAGGTCATTGTTAGGGAGGAATGTCAACTTTCTTAGTACAAAGGAGAGATGTTTGTATGTTTGTTTTACTTTTAATTGTTTCACGTTTTTTGAAATGGATCTCTGAGAGGAAAGGGGTTGCTTCCAGAGACAACAAAAACGCAACGAAAGTAGGGCATAATAGGGCCTAAGTTCCAAGGAAAAAACCCTATATTTTGTCTTTATAAATAAATTCCTGCATGGTGTTTATTATATAAGCAGATGTCCCATTTAGATACTGAAGTTAAACCCAGCCCCAGGAATTAGTCTTTTAGGATTAATTTGCCTTCTGCCTCCCTGGAGGTAACAGGCCAGGGATTATCTGGCATTGGCACTGCTGCTTAGCCCTGTTGATAAAAGTTAGTGTCCTGTGTTTGAAAAAGTTCAGTCAACTAATTGAATTCTTCTGCTTTAACAAACCCTGAGGTTTGTTGGATTCCTTTATTGTTTATATTTCTCCTCTTAAGTCCTCATTTTGGACCAAGAGGATAGAAAGGGGTAGGAGGGGATGTGGGGAGGCAGAGAAACAGCTGGAGATGGGGCTTCAATTGGTGAGTGGAGTTATTCACATTTGGAGTTCACTTATTAGCCGCAGTGGGCTCTGGATTAGTTTCCTATTGTTGCTATGAGACATTACGGAAAACTTGGTGGCTTAAAACAACAAGCATACTATGCAGCAATTAAAAAAAAATGGTGATCTAATGTCTTTTATAACATCATGGATGGCTCTGAAGACCATTCTTCTAAGTGAAGTATTGCAAGAATGGAAAAGCAAGCACCACAAGTACTCAATAGTAAATTGGAGCTAATTGATCCTCACTTACATGCACACATGGAAGTAAAACTCAACAGAAATCAAGTATGTGGGTGGGGGATGCAGGGGATAGGTAAATTCACACCTAATGGATACAGTGCAGACTATCTGGGTGAAGGGCACACCTATAACTCTGACTCAAACTGTACAAAAGCATATTATGTAACCAAAAACGTGTGTACTCCCGTAATATTCTGAAATTAAAAAAAATTATTCTCTTAAAATTCTAGAAGGCAGAAGTTCAAAATTAGTTTCATCGGGCTGAAATCAAGGTGCCTGCAGGACCACATTCCCTCTGGAGGCTGCAGGGGAAAATCCATTTCCTTGCCTCTTCCGGCTTCTGGAGCTGCTGCATTCCTTGGCTTATGGGTCCTTCCTCTGTCTTCAAAGCCCCATCAGTACACCATCTTTCTTCAGTAATCACATTGCCTTCTGTCTCTTTAGTCGAATCCCCTGCTGTCTCCCTCTTATATGGACATTTGTGATTATTTAGGACCCACCCAGATAATTCAGGATAATCTCTCCATTTCAGGATCCTTAATTTAATTACATTTGCAAAGTCTCTTTTCACATGCAAAGTAGATTCACAGATTCCAGAGGTTAGGACATAGATGTCTTTGGAGGTCAATATTCAGCCCATCCCAGGCCTTTTGGTGGATGAGCAGACAGCATGATATTCCTACCCACTCCAGAGACTCCAGGTTGTACTCTGAAGTGGATAGGAATTGCCCATAAAACTGTCCCATTTGGAGAAGGCTAGCTTGCTTTAAAACTTTATCTTTGGTTTCTCTTCACCACATCTGCTTATCTATTCCTCCTGCAGAGAATGGAAGTGTACAAAATTTCCTGTATTAATTCATGTATTAAACCATACTGAGACCAGGCATACTTTCTCTTTTCTATGTGAAACAATGCTGGGAGCAGGAGACAGGAAAAAAAAAACCTTACTTTGCTTCCTGTGGGGAATGCTTGTTCCTGAAAGATAAGAATTCGAATGGAGTAGAATAATTTACTTACCAAGACCCACTCACCTGATGTGTTCATCAATCCTAAACTCTTCTGTCATCAACTCTGCCCAATCTCAACCAATTTTTCTCCTTAAATGGCTTATCTAAAATCATTGAGCCCATTCGCTAAAGCTCCTTAAATACCAGCTCCTAATTTCTTCATTGTGAGACACTCCTAAGACTCTGTTAAATGAGTTTCCTAACGCTTTCGTTAAATAATTAAACTTATCAAACAAGGCATGAAAAAAGCAGCTAAATAAGCTTATAGCCAAAGAACAGGCACCCATCCCACAGGGAAGAAGGAAACTGCTAAGAGTGTACAGTATGTGTCTCGGACCAAGTTTTCCCAAGTATAGAAATCAGTAAGTCAATGAAAAAGTGTTTATTAAAGTTCAATATAACAAAGAAATTGGGATCCTCCTATATACAGATACTTTTTGCATTTGACATTTTCTTTCACTTTCAATTATATTGTGATTGCATTCTCATATCATTATTTCTCAAAAATATGTTATGAATATATTGTTTTTCAAATAAAATATATCAAAATATAATTTATCAATTTCTTATTATTGCACTTAGATTGTTTCACATTTTTTCCTTTATAATGCTGTAAAATAACTTTGTATATAAATTCTCAGCTTTCTGATTATTTTATGATACTAAGTACATTTTCAGAAGTAAAATTACTAAGTCAAGGTATGTAATATTTTTATTAGTAACTTTTAGAACATCAAATAATACATATAAATTGTAAGAAACTGAAAATCTACATAAATAAAATTTAAAAGATAAATTATCATAATCCCAGAGATAAGTACTATATTTTTTATATTTTGTGTTTTCTACAATATCAAAAAATTAAATATTCATGTATCCATTATTTTTCTTTAACATGTTCAGTGAAAAACTTTTCATATCAATTAAGAGTCTTCAATAATATCATTTCCCATGATTTGGGACAATACCCATGTGATGGCCATTTCATAATTTTATATGATTTCTATTCTTTTAAATTTGCTAAGGTCTGTTTTATGGCCCCGAATGTGGTGTATCTTGTATTGATATCTTGGTGAATGCTCCATGTGAGCTTGAGAAGAATGTGTATGCTGCTGCCGTTGGATGAAGTAATTTATAAAAGCCAATTAGATTAAGGTGATTGATGTTGCTGTTCATTTCGACTGTATCCTTACTGATTTTCTGCCTGCTGAATCTATCAGGTACTGAAAAAAAGGGTATTGAAATTTCCAGCTGTAATAGTGGGTTTGTCTATTCCTTCTTGCAGTTCTATTAGTTTTGCCCACACATCTTGACACTCTGCTATTTGGTGCATACACATGAAGGACTGTCATGTCTTCTTGTACCATTGACCCCTTTCTCATTATGTAATGCCCCTCTTTATCCCTGAAAATTTTTCTTGTTCTAAAGTCTGCTTTGTTTGAAATTTATATAAGCTACTCCAACTTTCTTTTGATTAGTATTAACATGATATATCTTTCTTCACTCCTTTACTTTTTTCTTCAACTATGAATTTTTAACAATTGAGATGAAATTCATAGAACATCCCATTAAGCATTTTGAAGTGAACAATCTGGTAACAGTTAAAACACTCACAATATTGTGCAATCATCATCTCTGTCAAGTTCCAAATGTTTTCATCACTGTAGATGGCAATTTCATATCCATTAAGCAGTTACTCCTCCATTCTCCCTTCTTTTCATCCCTGGAAACCTCCAAACTGTTTTCTGTCTCTGTGAATTTAGCTACTCTAGAAGATCAAATGTAATTCTTCTCCTTGTTGCTCCATGGGTAAAGTGTTTTTTCTCTCTGGCTTCATTTCAAAATTTTCTTTTAGTTTTTGGTTTTCTGCAATTTGAATACGATAAGCCTAGGTATGAAATTTTTTTTTTTTTTTTTTTTTTGTGGTATTCCTCTTCTTTGATGTTTTCTGAGCTTCCTGAATCCGTGTTTGGTGTCTGTCACTAGTTTTAGAAAATTCTCAACCATTGTTATTTCTACTATTTTTTTTTTTTTGCTCTCGTTTCTCTCTCTCTTTTTGCCTCCAGTATTAAAATTAATGTATATTACTCCGTTTTATATTTTCCCACGATTCTTGGATGTTCTGCTGTGTTTTATTCCTTTTTCTCTTTGCATTTCAGTTGGGTAAGTTTCCAGTGACATATTTTCAGTCACCCTAACTTCTTTGACCATGTGCAGTCTACTGATAAGCCCATCAAGGACATTCTTCCTTTGTGTTATAGTGTTTTTGATTTCAAACATTTCCTTTTGCTTCTAGAGTTTCCATCTCTTTGCATATATTACCCATTTGTCTTGCATGTTGTGTACTTTTTCCTTCAGAGCCCTTAACATATTATTAATTGTGACTTAAAGTTCCCTATCCCATAATTCCAAAATCTGTGTCACATCTGAAACTGGTTCTGATGCTTCTTTTGTTTCTTCCAACTGTGTTTTTCCTTGTCTTTTAGTATGCCTTGTAATTTTTGTTGAAAGCTAGACATGATGTATTGGGTAATAGGAACATAGAAACATATTAAATAAGGTAATAGGAACATATTAAATAAACTTGTAATATGAGATTTTATGTTAATATATTTGGGAGTTGGGTTGTATTTATTGTTTATTGTTGCTGTAGATACCAAAGGCTTTAGTTCCCTATAGTGTTTCTGATATGCATCACAAACAGGTCTTTGGGTTTTCCTAAGAACTCCTTCTTGAGTGAAGTTCGTGTATTGCAGTTATTTCAGCTGTAATCTGTTATTGTTCTACTGAAGGTCTGTTGGGGTGGTAATAAGATGTGAAGGAGAAGCAGCATTTTCAGTTTTTAAAGTGCCTGTGTCACCTGTATAAGTGTTTCTTAACTTTTCTTCCTCTCCTAGGTGAGGTGGGAAAGCTAGAGGGGCCTAGAGTTGGATAATTAATTGCCTTTTCCTCAGATCACAGAAAAATTTTGTAAGTCTTTTCCTTTGGAGAGTGGGCCTTTATTATGGTGAATGCTGTGGACATATTTCAAAGTGATTACTTTTCTCCTTCTCATATCATAAACACGAGGGAATTTTTCTTCAATCTTTACTGTAAGACCTGTGGAGTCCCTAGACGTAAAATCGCTGAATGTGTGAACACTTCATAAAACTAGCCCCTGAGTTCTCACTCTCAACGTAGTCTCTTCTCAACCTCCAGCAAATGGTCCAAATTACCATTTAAGTATTCCTACCAATATAGCTACAGTGGCTTCTGCCCCTAGCTTATCTTGGCTGTGATTCTCTGTGTTTACCTGTCTTTCCGGATTTTGAGGGGACAGTTTGCCCTGCGACTTTAATTCTTAGATAGATCCAAGCATAGTCATACATTTTCAGTTTGTTTAGTTTTTTCTTGTCTTAAGGATAGGAGCAATGACTTCTACATTTTTTACATGAAAGAGCTCAAACCAGAAGTCCCTCATAATTTTTATTTAACAGTTCTAGTTGCATACTTCGGTTATTTATGATTTTTCACTGTCAAAAGACATTGACAATCACATTATATTGCTCTATTCCTTCATTCATCCATTCTTTAGGATGACAATTTTGTATCTTTTCCTGCCTTCTTGAACCTTCAACATTTTATATCCCATCCTTTTTCTCAGCTGATAACATTTTCTCCTGTTTTACTGAGAAAATTGGAGCAACTAGAGGAGAACTTTCATAAGCTTCTATCTCAGCTTCGAACCAACTACCTGTATTGGCAAGTATTTCTTTCTTCCTGTTACCATAGATAAAATTTTCACCCTCACCTGTGGCTAACCCATCCTCTTTCCTGCAAGCCCTTTCCCTTCTTGCTTAGTCAAGGACATAGCACAAGAAATCCACCACCTTCCTCCTGCATCTTCTCTCCTGAATAATTAATTTTTACTACCTTCAGGATCATTTTCATCAGTATAAAAGCAGCTAATTTTTTATTTATAAAACAAAAAGACCTTCCCTCAAACAAAACAACTTCCCCTCCTCCTGCTCCTGCCTATGTTCTTTGTCTTTGAGAACAAAGTCATTTAAGAAACTTTCTCAATCTTTCCAATTCCCTCTTCTCCCATTCTTTCTAAAACACAGTTGTATCTGGCTGTTGCCTTTATCATTCCCCTAAAACTGCTGTTGTCCCTTTAACAGTGATAGGGGTGCATTATTTGCTTACAATTCTTTCTTCTTTTTATTCCCTTTTCATGGCTCAGTCCATTCCTTTGGTGGTGGTCTTGGCTAGGTGGCTTACTTTGACCAATGAAATGTGGAAGAAGGGACATGTGCTGCTTTTGAGCCAAGGCAAGTTTCTGTCAGCTCCCTTGAGGTATGAGGAAGGTATATCCTTGGTAGCCACAGCTCCTTCAGTTCTCTCCCAGGATTAAAATATGTGGAGTAAACCTAAACCAGTTCTCATATATGGCTTATGAGAATGAGTTTTGAGTTGCTTAATCTTTTCCATATCTACCAGCAGTATCTTTATACCCACTGTGTAGTTTCAGGGATCTGAATCCTATGAGAGATCACTTGGTATCTGTAGATAACAATAGACTTGCCTCTATAATATAATAATCTAATTTTCATATACTAGATTTTCTTAGAATTTATTTGAAATCACATTTTGTAATATGATGTGAAGATATGTAAAACTAATTTTTACCTTTAGCTTTAAAAATTTTCTTTTTCCATATAAAAAAGGAAAGTCTTCTAGAATTGCATATATTTTTTCTCAGTCGGTTCAATAAAATTTCAAAATATTTGGTTCATCTGACATATTCCTTGTGATTTGTTAGGTGATAAATGAACCAAAAACTATTCCTCATTAAGCTATCCAGGTGAGAATAGCAGGACACTGAAGAGGGTAGTAAATACTGGGCAAAGCATTGGGAGATAAGTGGCCAAGTCCTAATTATTTTGCTAACTAGCTATGTGACTTTAGGATAATCAATTAACCTTCCCTTCCCTTGGTTTTCTTAAATATAAAATAAATAATTTAACTTGTTGAGATTTAGTTAAACCCTGAAATTTTATCAATAGTAAAAAAAATACTTTTCATTAAAATAGAGATGGACAAATAACTGTTAACGTCACAGAATGGAAAGGATATTAGGAAGTTTATAGAGTGAGAAAAATTGACACTTCACATTGTGAAGAGAGGAAGGAAATGGCATTAAATGAGATAGTTACTGTAAAAAGAATCCATTGAAACAAGAACATATGGAGGATAATGTCTGCCATGTTCAAATTAGTGCCAGATTTTTGTGGTTTTTGGAAGCCTTTCTATAGACTTTAGAAGGAAAAAGAATACAGCTGCAAAAATTCCCCTCTTCACCTTGGCTGAGGAACTCTTCAAGAGAGCAGATGGTTCTGAGTTTCAAGCCATGAATCATTGTCAAGGGATCTCCTAAAGCTGCTTCTAGCAAGAAGAGTTGATAGGCTTCAAAGGGTAATATTTTTATTACTATTGGTATCAGTCACATCAATGCCCTTGCTACTGGGATCAGACTTATTGTTAATATAGCTCTATGACTTGGAAACAAAATAGCGAGCGTCAGCAAATTATTTTGATTTAATGTGTAATGGATGTTTCAAGGCCTTAATATTGCTCTAATATTCATCTGTGAAGAAAGTAAGAGAGGTATCATTTCTTTCTATTTATTTTTGTTTGATTCAAAAGCAGACAGGTGGATGAACATCTTATATATTGCTATGCCTTAACTGGCTAATTTTTGAAAACCATTATTATTGATAGTATTAATATCTTGCTAGTTGTGGTATATGATCTGAATTTGTTACTCTAATAGGCAGACAGTTGATTTTGATCTGATTTATAAGATTTTATTCTAATACTGTGGTTTATAATTATTTGAAGGAACCATGGTGAATTAATTTTAATCTACTCCAAAAGCTTGGATCAGTTGACTCTACTTATAGAGTAAAATTGGATTGTATTGACTTTCTCTATGAAAACCCTAAAATACTTTTTGTTGTGTTAGTTGGATACTATTTCAGTCACTGTAGTTACTTTAACTAAAGTCACTTTCAATAGCTTTAGCTAAAATTATGCCTGGAATAGCTTAGCTATTTTTTATTAAATTTAATGATTAGAATATACCTCAAGGCCCGTTTTTAACATTTTAAACAGCAAATATCTTGGGCCATTGGGTTTCAAAACTGGAAATCTAATAAGGGATAAAAGTGGTCCAAAGTAGTGGTTCTTTTATGATATGAGCAAGTCAATATTTGATGAATTCCAAATGACTGCTGTTTCTAGTTCCTCTAAATTTGGTCTTGAAAATAGTTTTACGATGCATGTTTTGAAGAGCATAACTTTTTCTGACATGAAGGGTGGTGTGGTCAGGTGTGAAGGGCAGAGGGGATTTGAGTCAGCCAGACTTGCTCTATCCCTTCAACTTGTGTGACCAGTTACAAATGCCTTGGAGTCACTTTCCTCAACTGCAAAATGGGGAGAATAATATATATCTCACTAAATTGTAGTGTTGCTATGAGAAGGAAGGCCAAGTTTCTAGAGTCCTTGGATTGTATCTAACATGTGGTGGGCCCTCAGTAATGGTAGCTGCTATTAGGGTTTTCTCACTGTATTGTTGGCTAACTCAGCTGTCATCATTTTAGTGCCTATCTAATGTGCCATAAGAAAAATAATAACAAAAAAAAAATCAGAGTTGGATGAAGTATTCAGAAAACAGGTGTCTAGACCTGGCTCTGTCACTTGAATTTTATGACTCTGAGAAGCTTCACTTATCCTTTATATACCTCAGTGTTAGGTGTAAAATGAAGGTAATGAAATGAGATTAGCTTTCTGAACCATGTTCTAGAGAATACTGATGTTGGTAATTATTCCTAGAATAAAAGAATTCCATTTTAAATTTAGAAAAATATCTGGACATATTAGAGCTCTCTTGAAAATTTATTATACCTTGCTAATTAGCATATTAAAAATATAGTTTACTATGGTTTTGGTAAAGAAATATATTGAATTTGGAAAAACCCAATTCTTAAATATTTGATGTGAGCATCCCTTATTCTTGAAAAAACCCATCTTGCTGAACCTTTTCATGGAAATTAATTTGGAAATGCTATATGGGATGTTTCCTGTGGTCCCTTTCGTGACTTTGTGAATAAGCAATTGCTCTAAAGGAACATGTTAGGTGATGATTTAAAAAGAGTATTACTTTTAAAAATTTATTTTATATAAAAAATAATTTCTGATTAACCCATTAGAGGGACATTTGTGAATTACAGGTAAGTTTATGAGTGAAATTATACTAATTTTTATATAAATGATGGGTTTAAAGAAAAACATGTTTTAATTGTTCATATTTTCTTTCATACTTTGAACTAAATTTACCTCAGTAACATTAGCCAATTTTTTGTACATTCTCATCTAATGTAGAAATTGTTATTTCTAAAAAATATGTGGACATCAAATCCCACACAGTAACATAGTATATAGTACCTAAAACATATGGAATATACACGTTACTGCTAGAGGGTTTAAATTTATTCACTGTGATGGCACCATTGCTTTTTTCTAATATATACCACATGTTCCTTCTTTATTTAGCTTTTAATTCTGTAGAGAGTGTGGGGATATAAATTGTATGAAAGATATGAAATATAAGCCATTCCAGCCAGGGGTGTTTGGCATCCTTACTTTGATATTTGCTAGAATAATTTTCATCTGCCATTTTTTCAAATAATGATAGAAATCTTTCCTTGGGTTTATGGATCTACCCCATGTGCAGAAGAATTTTTATGTGGCCTCTTACTGCTTCTTGTAGAATGAAATACATCCAAGGGGAAAATAGAAGTTATAACTGCCAAGACAGGCATAGGTTTCCCACACGTTGTGTGCCTTTTGGAAATCCTCAGCCAGGGCGTAGCAGTCATTCCTTTCTGACAATATAGGTTACTTGAGGGAAGTTATAACTGTTGTCAGGTTTTAGGTTGTCTTCATGCATATGACAATGGCTACCCTCCCTGACAATCCCCAGTATTCTTGGTAGTAAAGGGAAAAGGGAAGTGACCAGTTCTGGTATATTTACTGTGGCACCTCCCTCTTCTCATCTTCTGCCTCTGATCAGTTAATCTCTCAAATGTATTCATGAGTTTGATTTTTGGCTCTATCACTTACTAGTTATGTGACTTTGGTCAAATTCCTTAACCTCTTTTGGTCTCATTTCCTCTTCTGTGAAATACGCTAGTTGATGCTGATGTTGCAAACATTAGGGGGAAGTGGTGGTGTAGTTGTTGAAAGCAATTCAGTAAGATATGTCATGCGAATGCTTGGTGTGGAATTTGACACAAAGGGAGTACTCTGAAAATACGTGCTAGCTTTATTATTTATATTATTAGTTTAGGTTTTCATTATTTGTTGAGTCTTCACTGGTCTCTCTGACTCAAAATCTCTTATTCCCCTCTCCCAACCTATCCTCCATAATACTTTCAGAATGATCTTTTAAAATAGCAGATCAAACTATCCAAAAAGTTCCCTGTTCGAAGCCCTATAATGGTTCCCAGTTCTTTGTAGAATTGAGTCCAAACTCTATACTATGACTAACTGTGCCCTCTTGGACTTCCTGTCCAACACTAAGCTCTAGCCAGGACTTGCAGTTACATTTTTGTATTTACATATCTTTGCACATGCTTTTCCTGCTGTCTCAAATGTGTAAGAAACTGTGTTCTACCTCTACCCCTCACAGCTGCCACACTCTGTCCTTGAAGTCCCATCTGTTGGATCTCTGAATAGCGTTCATTATTCCTCTGTGCCTGTATCTATGTCTACTTCTATCATAGTGTTCCCTGCACTGTGTCATGGTTATCTGTGTTCATCTATCTCTCTCTTTCTCTCTTTCTCATAAGACTGTGCTCCAGAGGGGAGGCAATGATTCTGATTAACCTCACTGCTGTGGTACCAGAGGTGATATTTGATAAATGCTTGTTGAATGAGTGAATGAATGAGAGTCATGATGGAACATAGTATGTCTTCTCTTCTGAATGCCTAAACAACATTAACACAACAAACCACCTTATCCTTGGCATACAGTAGGTATATTCAATAAATAACTTTGAATTAACTAATTTGTTTATATTCCTACTCATGATCTGTGAAGTAAAAGGAGATTAGAATCACTTAATCAAAAGTACCAGAGTTAAACACAAAAGAGTTGAAAATAGGACAAAGTCACTTTCTACTCTCATCTGTTATTCTATTTTACCACATTCTCTCTGATTTTTTTTTAGATATCATAATTTAGGAGTCTTAATTCATAATTACTTAAATATATGAAGTGTACTTGCCATTCTTTGGAAAGGTTAGTGCTATCATAGGATGCATAAATCTTCTTTTATAAAAAAGATGACAAGCAAAATTATGATCCAAGTCAAGGTTTTATAAAACATTGACTTGGATATGCTTGCTTTTGAAGTAATTTTAGTTTAATCCCTTATTAGAGATTCAGTCCTTATTTATGTAGGATTATCAAGCTGATAATATTTAGCGTCATTGATGAATGGACCCATGGAATAAGGTCAAATTTAGAATTTTCTTCTCTTTAGAATCACTGAATATTTTACATCCCACATTACTGTTTTATAGACTTTCAATGACTAGATAAATAGGGCCCTAGGTTTCACATTTATGAAGATATAAATAAATGAGCATAGATGTACCCAGATTGCCTAGAGATGAAGGATGTAAATGAAGATATAACCACAGGAAATGTAGAAGCAGAGTAGCCCACCCCCAATGAGCGCTAGTGATAAAAGAACAAATCAACCTTGATAAAGTCTCAGCTTTTGGCTTGGTCTAGATGGGACCAAAACCCACAATTGAAAGTGGAAACAAATCTATTTATGTGGATATTTTCTCATAATTTTCCCGAACAGTTTGTGTTTCCCAATCGTCAGCTCTGCACTTTACACACTCAGTTTCTAAGACTGCGTTTCTCTCCCCATGTTACTGTTTGACATGTAATCTTTCGAGTCTCTTTAAATCTGGGACTATCTTTAATGGAATATTCTATTATGCAACACTCTGAGGGGCTGACTGGAGCCTACGGGCTCTTTTGGTTAATGCAATGCTATGTCTCCAAGGTACCAGATAGTGGGTACTGCTGATCTTAGCAAAGGTTGACACAGGCAAAGCTAGAAAATGATCAGAAGAAATTTGTGGAATCATGTTAGAATGTGGTTTACTGCCTTTTGCTACCATTTCCAGGGAGTGACAGAGAAAGCTTGGGCAACAGAGACCTGAAAACTAAGGTGAAAAAATAATTGAAGGAAAAATACGGTGTAGGAAAGAGCTTAGACTTTAGAGTCAAATATAATTGGATTAGGCTCCCAGGCTTTGGCCAAAGTTACTAACCACACTGAGTTTCTGTGTCCTGTCTCCTCTATAAAATAAAGGTAAGACACTGTGTCAGATACTGCCAGGGCTTCACTCTACTCATGACTGATGGATGCAGGAATGTGGGAGGCCAGCTTCGTGTTTCTGTTGGGACATACTTGAGGCATTCTCCTGTGGGACAGGTGGAAGCAACTGTCTGAGTATCTTTGCCTCAGATCCTGCCTACAGTTGGCTGCTTCCATATACATGCCTTGCTTCCTCTGCTTTTTCAGTGGTTTTGGAGTACAATTCCTTAATAAATTTGCATGCAAATCCTCATCTCAAAGTCTGCTTCTGAAGAATCTGACCTAAAAAATATCTACCTACTTTGAAAAGTTCCTGGTGAGGATTAGAAATAATAGGTGCAGGATGCCTGCCAGAATATAAAGGATGAAATAAATACTAATGATTATTACTCCCTTATATAATCTGATTGATGGTTCTCTTTCTGCCTATGGTTTTACTCTGCCCAACTCTATGCTTATTCACCTTTTAGAGATTTGAATTCTAAAATCCTCAATTGTATTATACTTTAGGCTAGAAAATTGATTCCCATCACAAACCATAGGGGGAGTGAGCATATTTTTGTATGCTGCTGACTATCTGGTAGTCTGAGCCCTCATGCTAGTCAACATGTAGATGAAAACTGAATCAATTCTAGATGTTAAATTACTGCTTCAACCTAGTAGCCATGTGCAAAGTGTCCAGTAGTTAATAAACAAGTTTAAATGTCAGATAAAGCTGAATATTAATTTGTGCACTTTCTGATTCTCTATAAAATGATGATACCTCTCCAGGTTATAATGTTTTAATCAAGTAAGAGCTTAGGTCAGGGCCTGCCAAGCAGTTAGTACTGAACAAATGGAAGCTTTTTACTGTTTTTACTATCCTTGTATTTTAGTTCCATCCCAAGTTCCCAATAGGCTCTTACATTCACATTTTGATGAGATTTTTTTCAGATATGCTGCTATTCCACTATGAAAATTCGTCCTTTATCCAACTTGTTTAGTGACTGTCTGCCAAAGGAAAGTTTGGGAAGCTTATAAACATTTTTTTCCAGGTTTCCGAGATCTCATTTAGTGAGATATTATTGAAGAGACACATTAAGAAAACATTTCCATTTGTCATGGCAAATATGTTATAATAGCAATTCAGTTAAACCAGAATTTTGCAGACTGTGCTTTTGGATTATTTTTACTAAAAAAATGAATTATCTGAACTATTTTTCTTCTCTTGGTGTTTTTCAGATCTGAACTAAATGTTGTAAAATTATAGTTTATATTGCCTATGAACATTGATAATATTCTCTTGAAAATTGTAAGAACATGATAGATAATTCTCTTTATAGAATGGTTTAGATTAAGTCTTGCTTAAAGGCAAGGACTTGACCTAAAATAATTTTTATGACTTTTTGTTCCGTTATTCTAAATTTGTCATAGTGACCTTTCCAGTAATCCTGAGGTAGGAATATTCAGATCATTCAAATTTTCCCTTTTATTTTGATTATTTTATTATGGCCTCTAATTACCTCTTACTATCTCTCAATTTAAAAATAGACCATTTTTTTTAGGTGGAAGAAACTGCCATTGTCTTAAAATATGAGCTTGTAATTCAAGAAAAACTTGCATGTTACTTTGGGAAAGTATTTCATACAAATGATTTTTATTTGCCTCTGGGCTTCTAGACATTTCTCTTTTTCCTTCTGTGGGAAACTGCTCTTGGGCTAGACTCCTGAGTATCACAAGAGCACAGGTTAAAATGCTTTTAAATGCATGTTGTCTCCCTAGACCTCTGGTTGAGCACACCCACTGAGCTATCAGCAGGGACCTGCTTGGCTGAGATTTCTCAAGACTTCTCTAGAGCATTTTTTCCTTACACATTTCTTCCACAGGGGACTAAAACAGATCAGAGGCAGACAGTTGTTAGCTATTGTGAATTTCTTTTGTCAGTTGACATTTCAATGTGTCTTCCTTTCTGTCACTGTTCATTATGCTTGCCTTATGTTGAGGATTCCCAGAGGCAATAGATTGTTTGTATATATATATCTGTTTATGTATGTGTATATATATATATATATCTGCATATACACCAATGTGTGTATATATCCACACAAGCACATATGCATTTATGACTCCATCTTGTCCTGTTATTCTAAATTATCTAAATTTGTTATATAATGTATATATATGTAATTTTCTTGATGATAACATAACTGGTCATAGCACAACCTCCCAAAACTCATTTAGTGCTTTGAATTTCAGGAAGAGAGGAAAAAAAACAGTCAGCTTGGAGATTGCTTAGTATTGTTACCTATCCTTCAGTTTTAATACTTGTAAACAGTGAATAATAATAGCCCCTACTTAATGTGGATGCTTTGAAGATTCAATCCTTAGATACTGGTGGCTCCGTTAATGTACAAATTTTGAGTTGTTTGCATTAGATTGGTGAACAATGCAGATGAAGATCTATGCTTTTGTGAAACTTGTATTCTAGGGGCGAGGGGCAAAAAATAAATAAGAAAATTGTTTTAGTAATATTTTACTGTGTGATAAATTCCCCTGAAATAACGTTGTTGCTTAAAATAATGGCATTCAAAAAGACAAGTGATGGTAAGAATGTAGAGAAACCTAAACACTCATACATTGCTAATGAGAATGTAGCATGGTGCAGTCACTTTGGAAAACAGTTTAGAAGTTTCTTGAAATGTTGAGCATCAGTTACCACATGACCCAACAGTTCCATTCCTATGTTATCTACCAAAGAGAATGAAGACACATGTCCATAAAAAGACACATAAATAAATGCTCAAAGCAGCATCATCTTGTGGTAGCCATCAAGAAAGGAAAGGAAACCATCCAAATGTTCATTGGTGAATGGGTGAAAGAAATGTGGCTTATCCATACAATGGAGTGCTACTCAGCAATAAAAAGCAATGAAGTACTGATATGTGCTACAACATGGCTGAACCTCAAAAGCATTAAGCTAAATAATAGAAGTCAAATGCAAAAGACAAAACATTATATGATTTTATTTATTTGAAATGTCCACAAAATGCAAGTCTATAGAGATAGAAAGTAGGTCAGTCGTTGCCTGAGGCTGGGGGTGAGAATGGGAAATGATTGCAAATGGGGATGACAGATCTTTTTGATGTATTGGAAATGTTCTAAAATTGGACTGTTGGGATGGTTTCACAAGTCTGTAAATTTATTATAAATCATTTAATAACAATAGAAAGCCCGTAATATTGACTGGGAAATTGAGGAAATTGAGGAAACTAAAATTCAGGCAGGATTTGGCAGGGAGACTTCTTCTCTGCTCCAGTTGGCATTATCTGGGGCAGCTTGAAAGGTGGGACTGGAATAATCTTGGCTCTCTAGGGCATCTCTCTGACTCTGCATATTTTTTCTGTGCAATCTTTTCAGTGTGATGATTTCAGGGTAGCTGGGTTTAGGGTTCTTAAGTTGCCTGCCCCAAGAGAAAGAGAGACAACAGAAAGTTAATATCAACTTTTATGAACTTCCTGCAAGGGGCATTGCACTGTATTCTACTTACTAAAAATGCAAGTAGTATATACACATAATGGAATATTAATCTGCCTTAAAAAAAGAGGAATCCTGCCATATGCAGCAACGTGGATGAACCTTAAGGACATTGTCCTACGTAAAATGAGTGAGTCGCAGAAGGACAAATGCTTCATGATTCCACTTGTGTGAGATATCTAGAATAGTCAAATTCATAGAAGCAGAGAGTAAAATGGTAGCTGCCAGGGGCAGGGGAGAGGGTGGGAGAGGAGGAAGTAAACGATGTTGCTCTTCAGAAAGCATACAATTTTAGTTATGCAGGATGAATAGTTCTAGAGATATGCTGTGCAACATCATGTCTGTGGTTAACAATACTGTATTATACCCTTAAAAACTTGTTAAGAGGGTAGATATCATGTTAAATGTTTTTACTAAAATAAAAAAACAAATAAAAAATTTGAATAGTTTTAGACACAGTTTACCACACAGTCTTTTAGGTACTAGGTACTTGGTTTCTATAGTGAAACAGAACAGTCACAAACCCTCGTTCTCTTGGAGCTTACATTCTGGTTGGGGGAACAGACAATAAATTGTAAGTATATAGAAAAAAAGTACAATTGGCTTTTAAGTCTCCTTCATCAATCAACAAGGAGTTGTTGATAAAAGACACTGATTTCATTGTCCAGCATGGGTTTGGGGGAAGCAGGTGAAGCTCATTTAAAAAAAGAATACTGACAGTTGCCAGCATGTTTGAACATGACCTTTTATGGCAAGAAGTATCACTTTCAGTGATACATTTTTAAGTCACTCACCGGATCTGCTTATAATCAGAATATAGCCTATACTTCTTCAAGGTCAAGCTCAACTGTTAAGTTCCCTGTGAAGCTTTTTCTGAATTCTTCTGCATGTTGAAAATGTTCTCTGAACTATTAAGGCACCATCCTGGTCTCTTTATTACAATTCTTACTTATGCACCTGCATCCCTTCACTCAACTTTAAACTCAATTGTAATAGACATTCTCTTGCTACAGAGAGTAATACTTTAGACAGACTGGTACTCAATAACACTTGAATTAAAGGGAAAGCAGTGAAATACTTATTTTGTTAGAAAAAGATTTTGAGGTCATGTCAGAGTAACTTAGGTTTCTCCAGTGCTTAGTTGAGCTTTAAAGCGCTTTGGAAAAAGAAAGTTGAATTGAACAACTGTATTCTCAGCTAGCTGTTCATGAAATATTTTATGCCTATGAGGAAAAAGGGGATAGCATGTGCAGTCAAAAATTAAATTGGGAGCTGATTAATTACATGCTACTGATTCAGTAGCTGAAAACCAGACATTTTTGTAATATTTCTGCTTGTAGACTATGAGTTCGTCATCTCTTAACTTCATTAGTTTTCAAAGGTTGATTCTATGCATCAATAACAATTTACTAATAATGTTATTTCAGTTCACTAGATGGTTTTTCTATTTTTTAAATTAATTAGCTATCTGTTTTGTACTTGTTGAAGCCCAGGCTGAGCTACCCATTATTGCTTATCATGTCAACTAATGAAATTCATGAAATTCCAAAATAACTCAGTCATTTGGAATTCCAGACTATTTACATTCCCAAACAGATTATTAGACATACTCAGATTTCTGCCTACCACCATTCTTTAGGTTTGAAAGTAAACTTACTGTGTGTGGGAAGAGATGGGTCTGATTTGTGTATTTTTCCTATGAATTAGATATAGCCCTGGTTTAAAATTTACCTTAAGGCGGTAGATAGATAGATAGATAGATAAATAGATACCCATACATACACACAATTTTTTTATTAGGCAGTTTGCAAAATATCTATGTTTTCCCTCACCAAAGGAAATTAGAAGAATTCAGATACTTAAAATTTTGCATAAGCTAGACAGTAGAAATCAAATTGTTCAAGACGAAAAAATGACAGCCAAAAAAATATTGTATGCCACACAATCTATAAAGTAAAAAAAAATCCCACCCACACACAACACAATAGATGAGCATAATTATAGATACATTAAAATTAATGTAACCTATATTACAGTGTACTTCTGGGTAGAGTTTCACTATTGAGTATAAAGTTATTCCGATGCTATCCTAAATTTCAATGGTTAACTCAGGTTGTAAAATCTTCTGTCATGTTCTACATAGAATTCCACAGTGCATTTCCAGTATACAATGAGCTCATGCAAAATGTTTATTGACTTTTGCTCATTCTACTCTGTATTTCATAATTTACTTCTGTTTTCATTAAATTTCTCTGGACATTTTATAGATGGTTAATTACAAGTTCCTTGAATATCAAGAACAGTATACTTATGACAATAAATGGAAGTCATTACCTATTTTGTCAAGTCAAACAAATTTAACTGACTTTCTAAAAACTTTTCTAAATTCACATACTATGGGCCAGACATTATGTGGAATGTTAGAGATACAAAGATTAATAGAAAAAAAAAAGACACTTGATTGTTGCTCTCAAGAAACTCATTAAGGCCAGGCACGGTGGCTCACGCCTGTAATCCTAGCTCTCTGGGAGGCCGAGGCGGGCGGATTGTTTGAGCTGAGGTGTTCGAAACCAGCCTGAGCAAGAGTGAGACCCCGTTTCTACTAAAAATTAGAAAGAAATTAATTGGACAACTAAAAATATATAGAAAAAATTAGCCAGGCATGGTGGCACATGCTTGTAGTCCCAGCTACTCGGGAGGCTGAGGCAGAAGGATCGCTTGAGTCCAGGAGTTTGAGGTTGCTGTGAGCTAGGCTGATGCCACAGCACTCTAGCCCGGGCAAAAACAGTGATCATCTTGATAAAAAAAAAAAAAAAAAAAAAAAAAGAAACTCATTAATTCCATGCACACTATACTGTTCCATTAGGATCAGTCTATTTTATGGGATCTTTTAAAAGAACAATATTTTTTCCTGAGCTTATGACCAACTCCAGGACAGCCCAGGAAGTCTTCACATTTCTGTTGAAATGACTGTTGGTAAACTTGCTGAGAATTTCACACAGACATTCAGCAACTAACCAGGAGATGTGCCCAGTTGTTCCTAGGTGAGGCTGTAGCTTATTTAAATAAAGACATGAAAGCATTAGTTTCTTTTGAACCTCCTTTTCTTTGCATGAACCTGCCCAGTAGCATTGTCTTGAAAGGACATTCCTTAGCACTGGAGTGATTAGGCAGTCTATATCAGGCTCCTGGAGAGAGCAATCACACCAATGCTGCATTCATTGGTTTCCCTTTATGTTCCATGTTAAAAGACCATCAGCTTAAAAATGGATTTCTCCTTTGTCTTGTTGCTGTGGTGCTGAGCAACTGGAAGCCCTGTAATTGGCATCCATGGAAACCAGAGTTTTGTTCAATGCAGAGAAATGCCAGAAAATATTTATTGTTGTATTGAAAGGCACTGACATCTTATATTTTCAATTCAATAGGGTATAACTTGACTGAAGAATGAAAGGGATAAGAAAAGCTTAATTACCAAAATGTAAATCATTTGTTTTTTCCAATTCTGTATATTGCTCAGGCAAGACAAATGATCCTTCAGATATTTCAAACATTCCTGACGTTATCATTAAAATTATTTACGATTGTTGCCCAGCATTGGAAGTGAGACTAGCTTTAAATTAAGTGTCTTGATTACTAAATGGAGTTCTTTCACTATCGTTGTAAAATTCAACGTGGAATAGGAGGCAAAAATATGTAAATGATGAATTATTTTACAACTACAATTAGATGGTAAATAAAGGCATAGTGAAATGGCAAAATCATTAAGTTAAATTCACATGATTTTAACACTTGTGTCATAATATTAGGGAAAGATTTGTATTATAGGCATGATTACATATCATTACATATCATTGAATTTTCTCCTGTTGTTTTTATAATTTTTCATTGCATGATATTCAGCACTCAAAATCCATAATTTGTTCCTCACATTAGGCCTTGAGAGATTTTTTTTTTTTTGGTCATTATTGACTTAAAAGAGGAGGTAAGAAGGGAATGAGTTTTTCAAAATTCTTCCTTGTTTATATTTTCTTGAACATGTTGTTGAGTTGATGTATTAACACCTTTCTGTATTAGCACCTTGATCTAAGTAGCCAGGCAACCATTTATTATTAATTTCTTAATATGTACACCTTGCTCCAAAATATCTGACTTTTCTAGTAATAGTGAAGTATTAATGACAAGCAAAGCAAATAGAAATCATATAGGAAATAGTGTTAAGAGAAAAATGTATTAGAAAACTTGGATGAATTGATTATTATAACTTAGCCCTAAAGGTTTATTCATCAAAATTAAGAGGAAAATATGATGATATGTATTAAAATTCATCTAGCAAGGTGTGGCCAGCAGACTCTAAGGTGATCTCCCCTTAAGCATGGCCTGGACTAGTAGCTTGCTTCTAACCAATAAAATATGACAAAAATGATGAGATGTCATTTCCCTACTTTGGCTGTACAAAATTGTGACTTCATTTTGGTGGCTGGCAAACTTTCTCTCTCTTGCTGGATTTGATAAAGTAAGTTGCCATGTTGGAGAGGCTCACATGGCAAGAAATGTAGGGCAGACTCCAGGCAAGATCCAGCAAGAAACTGAGGCCCTCTATCTAACAACCCTTAAGGACCTCAATCCTGCCAAACAGTCATGTCAGCAAATGTTGAAGGGTATCCTTCCTCCCACTCAGCCTTCAGATGAGACACCAGCCCTGGCCAACACCTTGAGTGCAGCTTCATGAGAGACCGTGAAGCAGAAGGGAACCACGAAGCTAATCTGTAGCTAGATGCATGATCCACAGACATTGACAGGTAATAAATGTATGTTTTTTTAATTCACTGATTTTATCATAATTTATGTACCACTCGATAACAAATACACAAATTAAATTATTTTTTGAAACTAACACTTCCAATAGATGTATATGCAGGGATTCCTGTACAACATGAACTCTTTGCAGACAAATTAGTAGGAGTCAGAGAAATATGATTTAGTGAATATTTTCTATGAACCTTCTATTAATATAAAAGCTAGCTTCATACAACTGGACTTTAACTCAACAAAAACTTCGACTCTTTAAAAATGTTTTGAGGGGGTGAAAATTCAAGGTCATAAAGGCAATGAAGGCTACTATTTCATGAGCAATCTAATGCAGTAGTGGAACTTGAAGAACCTACAGGAATGAGCAGTCATTATGTCTTTTAGGTTGACTTTCTAAAATGAGATATGTCAAATGAGCTCTTTTCAAATGTTGGGCTATAGTAAATTCTTGATCTTCTCAGGAGTACTGCAGTACGGTTATTCTGTATTGTCCAATAAGGTGCATCCAGATGCTTTATATGGGTAGCATGCAAGCAGAAAGACCAGCATTCTCTTCTGAAAATTCAGAAACCTGACTCCAGTTCTGATCTTGACAGACAGCCGTTTGATTCTCATTTGGAGGAACGGCTACCAGGGTGTCTGTGGATAGAGTTTTTTTTTTTCCAAAGAAAAATTTTTTTTGGATTTGCTTAAGTATTTTGCCAAGGACTCTGAAATCCTAGATATCTGTGTCATTTGTTTGGAGGAAGAAGTTTTCACCTGAATAAAATATTAAGGGAAGTCATTAACTAATTGGTTAGAGATCAAAAAGGATCTCATTTTATATCATTCATGACATTTGTTTTCATTGAGAACTTAAGCTTGGTGCCCATGGCAGGAAGTGTTAGCTGTAAATTGTAGCCTTAAGGAATTGAATGATTAGACTTGTTGGATGAAGGTATTTAGAACTCAGTAGTGTATTTCTGCATTTTAAGAGGACTGCTGAACTCTTCTTATTCTAACATTTGATTTTTATATATACATTTTTTTCTTTCTTGAAAGAAGATCATATAATTAGTTCAATAAATTACTAACATTTTTTGCCATACCACTTCCACTGAAGCAGTACATTGTCATGACCAAAAAGGCTGGCTCTGGAGTTAGATTTTTTGGGTTTGATTCTGTCACATGCTTGCTGTATGAACCTGGGTGAGTTATCTGACTTCTCTGTGACTTTTCTTCTCTGTAACATGTTGATAATAATACTTGTTTCAGAGTCTGTTGTGAATATTAAATAAGCTAATATATTCAAAGTCAAGTCTTATACACATTAAGCCTTCCATAATTATGAAATATTAAACACTAAGCTAGTCAATGCTGTTATTTTTTCTGATCACAGATCTGTTAGTAGTTTCCTTGTTTATTAAGGCCACTCACAATTTGTTATAACAAAGCCCTGTCAGTAGAGTATTAAAAGATGTTTCCCTTTGCAATAAGATCAAAATTTTCGGTAGTGACGAAGAGCTACACTAAGTTGAACTATAGTTTTTCTATAGTGACTCTTGAGAAAATTTCTTCCTGTCAAAGTGTGTGACCACTGGCTCTATGGTAGTCATCAGTACTGTCTACCAATTCTCTGGTTCTACTCATTCCAGGCAGAATTGTACCTCAACATCCCCTTGAAGGTAGGTGTGACCATGAGATTTGCCCTAATTACAGTTTGCCTGGATCTCCTTTTCCCTCCCCTCTTATGTTCTAGCGATGTTTCTGAGGATGAACCCTCCACCAGCTTGCTTCACAGGGTAGGTGGGAGATCAAGCAAAATTAGGACTTTGTCTTTAAGAAAATAGAGGATCCATTAAAAAGATATAGAATAGGCCGGGCGGTGGCTCACGCCTGTAATCCTAGCACTCTGGGAGGCCGAGGCGGGTGGATCATTTGAGCTCAGGCGTTCGAAACCAGCCTGAGCAAGAGCAAGACCCCGTCTCTACTAAAAATAGAAAAAAATTAATCGGCCAACTAAAAATACATAGAAAAAATTAGCCGGGCATGGTGGCGCATGCCTTTAGTCCCAGCTACTTGGAAGGCTGAGGCAGAAGGATCACTTGAGCCCAGGAGTTTGAGGTTGCTCTGAGCTAGGCTGACGGCACGGCACTCACTCTAGCCCAGGCAAAAGAGTGAGACTCTGTCTCAAAAAAAAAAAAAAACAATATAGAATAATTAGCTACAGTCCCATGTATAAGATGGACAAAAAATGAGGAAAGACAGGAAGGTGTTTAACACTAGGTTATTCTAATTAAGGGAATGCTGAAAAATGTAAGAACAATGATGGAGGGAGAGTGATGAAATAGAAGCAAAATCTGTAAGATATTGTAGAGACAGAATTGAAAATGATTTGAGGATTAAAAGAAAAGGCTATTGAATTTCGTTGTCCAGTCTCATAGTTCTATACAGTACAGGAGCCTGAACATGCATTGATCTCACTTCTAAACCAAAATGTTTGTTACCACCTAAATTTCCAATGCATACTTCTCCAGGTGTTTTACTTGGTTCTTCTGAACAAGTAATTTCTGAAAAATAGTGGTTAATTGAGAGGTATCTGTGTTTTAGATTTTTGAGCTTCTACCATATTGCTAATGTTCTGTATAATTTTTTCTTTTTTCTTTTCCTGACAGATATATGGTAATATCTGTAATTTTTGCATTAAGTTTTGTGTTTTTCCAACTTGTAAATATTTCTATTTCCTCTATGCACAGTGAATTTGGGGGCAGCTGATGCATCTCAAAAATAGTCATTTTTTTCAAAAGCCAGGCCTGAGAATAACTCCATCTTCCTTCAGGGATAATTTTATTTTAGCTGAAATACCTGCCTTTGGGAGAATCTGGCAGATTCATTGCCTCCTTGGTTTCTCTTGGTTGGTATGTGTAAAGGAGCAACCCTACCGGCTGACCCTTCACATTCAGAAACATTTTCTGAGTTTTATTAGACATTTGATGTCATTTACATCTGATCTTTCAGTGACAATGTGTTCAGAGGTCACTTGGGCATAGTTAAGCACTTAGAGATCACAGATTTATTTTTAATATCAAACTTTTACAACTAAAACCATTTTTTTTAAAATAATCACATTTCAAATGATAGTTAAAATTACCTTATATCACATCTTAGCCTAAGATTTAAGTCTGTTGAATACACTCAGTTAATATTTTTAGTGAAATTTTTGTTCTCCACTAACACGATGTCTCCAGCTTATTGCATACACATACACCATCAGAGGCAAACCACAGTTAGTTGCTAAACTTGAAGAAGATTACTTAAGAATAAAACAAGAAAGAAAAATGGTAAAAGGGAGATTAATAAATTATCTTTATAAGGAGATTATTGTTTTTGAAGGAGATGGGTAAGTAGGTGACTGGTTAGCCAACACCAGTATGTTTCTTTGCTGTTTTTTTTTAACAGACATTGATAATCTAAGTTTGTTCCATCAAGGGAAGTTTATTTTAACAGAGGAATATTGAATGAAAATGAGTCAAGTGATATTAATACTTCCTAGGAAATATAGTTTAAAAAAAGAAGCCTAAGAAAAATTTAAGGCAGTCATATCAACTCAATATAACTCAGTGGTATTTTTTTTCTGGGCTATAAAACTACAGTAGTAGGAAAGAAATTGTGTTGATATAGGATTGCTTGAGAGTTATTTCTTTATTTATGTAGTGTTATATCCATGAGATCGCTTCTTTTTAAAAGGAATTTCAGCTATTTCCAGCCAAGGCTCTTCATTTAAGCTTTTGAAAATAATGAGGAGGTTTAATTAAGAAACATCAGCATCAATATGATCATTTAAAAATCCAACATTGTAATCTTCAAAGTAAGCATTATCTGATAAAGCCAAACTATCCAAACTATGTGATTGTTCCTGAAGCTTGTGTTTTTTCTCCTCTGTGGAAATTTTAGGGGGAAAATGGTTAATAAAATATGGATAATTCTTGAGCATAATTTTTTTCTTTCTTACTTTTTTGTTTGACCCTTGATAAGGTCTTCCATAAATAAATTATTATGGGAATAAATAACTAGGGCGAAGGAGCAACAGCTTGTCATAGATTAAAAACAGGTTACACTTTCAGAAAGGAGTATCTTCTATTTGAATGGAGAAAGGTTAATGGGAAGATGCCCTGGGATTGCGACAGGAAGCAGTGCTGCTTGATGTATGTTTTAATAACTTTAAAGAAGAAGTTGCTGGACTCTAACAGTCTCTCTAAAGAATTGAGACCTGGGCTCTTGACAATTCAGTCCATGACTTCCTGTGCAAACTTGTTAGCTCATCCATATTTTCCTCTGCTTGGAAGAAAAGTTCCTAAGTTATATCTGTTTGCCTCAATTTTAACTGCTGCAACATCATTGCTTCCAGAGGATTGCTATCTACTTCTCTTTGACACAGAGGATACTTAAGCATCAGATAAAAATGCCATATCTGTTATCAAGTGCAAGACCCTGAGTAGCCAGTTTCCTAGGATTGAGTTTTGGAAAGAGCTCTGTAAACCAGTAATATTTTGAGAGGGAAAAAGTTTAGCAGGAATGAGGTTTAAGATTTTTATTTTTCACTAATCAAACACACGCATACATACCTACACATATACTCACTCCTATAATAGGCTTTTTTTTTTCGTCATGGGAAATAGATTAATGTAACTAAAACAGAAATAGGAATATCATAGAAGAACTTATTTTGATTATGTACATCCATTTGCAAACAAACATATGATACCTTGTCCAGGTGACGTTTGATTTCACTGAGTTGTTGCAAATATCACTATGGATCGTCAAGAAAAGATCAATTAGTGATTTATGCCCTTAGTGTCCTGTCTGTGATGTTGCCATTAAGAATAATTATTTGAGTGTTTCAAGTAACCAGTCATAGCCATTACCTTGCTGGAGCAACCTGGTGCATGTGGGGTAGGTGTGGTATGTGTCTGTGTATCTGTGTATGTATGTTTGCGGGGGAGGTGGCGGAGATAGGCAACAGCAGGAATGGACATTTTCAGAACTGAGGTGAGAGGAGAGTGGGTGGGATGAAGTCAAAAGAGTCATAGGGCTACATTTGTAAAGCTAAAATGTAAGATCCAGGAGGGTTCTTCAAAGAGACAGAACATAGCAGCTGGTGGCTTGTCATTGGCTACGGATGCAGGAGCTGAATTGCTAGGTGGGAGGAAGTCTGGCCAACTTCTGGGCACACTGGGAAGGTAGCTTTATTTAAAGGATCATGGAAAGAGATGATAATCAAGAAAGGCACAGGTGCTATATCCATCCATTGAAAGTGTGTGGAATAGCTGAGAACAGTGATTTTTGCTTTACAGTGAGGGCTCTAGCAAATACTTTTGTATATTAACTTTCGTACTGTAAAATCCTAGCCCAAGAGATGATGCTAAATTTTGTGATGGTCTGATGCCTAGTAAATCTCTACCTCATTTCCTATTCCTCTTGCTTCCTTCAGTCTGTTACAGAGGAAATGGTGTTCTTTCTGTCTCTTGATGTTCCCCAGCATGCTGCTGACTCAGCTTTTTCAATGGCTGCTCCTTGCCTTGAAACACTTATTCCCCAGATAGTCACACAGCTAGTTATTAATACTTCCCCTCATTACCGTCCCTCACCCAAATATCTTCTCTGATCATCCCTTCAAAATAGCATCAGACACTCTTTATATTGGGAATAATGTGGACTCTATAAGGGGAGGGCTTTGTTTGCTTTATTCCCTGCTGAACTCCCAGCACCTCAAAATAGTGGTTGAATCATACTAGGCACTCAGAAATATGTGAACACATGAAAATTGTTACATATTATTATTAGCTGATTCTCCATCTGGACTAAAGACAAGAGGACTTCCTCAGTCAATACTCAGTAAAATGTGGTATTTCTTTAGTGACTCTGAGGAAATAACAAGGAAAAACCAGATTTTCTTTTTTTTTCCTTTCCTACCCTCCCCAACTTCCACCTCTTACTCTCCATTCCCCATTTCAGATGAGCGGCAAATTCATTTTGGTTTATTTAGCCAAGGGAATCATTCATAAAGTGGCATTTATTCACAACCCTGCTAATTTTTCCCTCTCAAACCTACTTTTAAATAAATTCTAGCAGTGGCACAATTTCAACAAATCCGGAATACACTTTCTTCTTCTGCATCTTTGACATTTGCCAGTCATCTCTCCTTCAGCATTCTGCCAGTCCGTGACCTTGAAATCATTATTGCCCTATCCTTGGCAGTGCCAGCTCATAACAGTTTCTCTGCCCCATAGGTGATCTGACTTTGTGAAGTTTTAAATGGGGAAGTTTCTCTAATGAACATGATTTGAATTACAAGGCCCTATTAATTTGATACTGTACCTGGAAGAAAAACGAAGTCCTTTCTAAATTTTTTAGGGCTGACCAAAGCTGAAACCATTTGGCCTACTTCAGAGAGTACTCACCTCCTGCCATCCGATTTCACTAGCATAATTGAGTTTCTAGAACACTTGCAGTGCTGTTTGGAAGCCCATGGGTAAGAAGCAGATGGATGAATCATTAGGCTAAGAGTAGATGAGTAGTGAAAGAACAGCCACCACCTATCAAGTTGACTATAGCCAATATCTGCCACTGAGCACTTGAACACGTTCCCCCACTTTTTGTAGGGGTGCTGCTTGAAAAACAAATTCCTCTGTCAGCCTTCTGATCAGACCTGCCATGTGTAGGGCTGGGGAACTGCCATAGAGCCATTTATTTTCTCAGTTGTGTCTTATGACCCCAAAGTAGATTTGATTTCTAAGACTTACCACCTTATGAGAATTATACCTACTTTCTAACCTTTAGTGAAAGCAAAGCTGCTTAGTTTTGAATAATTATTGGAAATAGTTCCTTTATATTAAAAGGGTCACATAACTTATTCAAAGTAGAATGCTTTTAAAAATAAAAGAGACCTCTAAAAATAATTGCAATTATACATATGAACATTTATTAACTAAAAATTGATTTTATTATGTTAATACTCATAAAAAGTCTCACTTAAAATTATCCAATAAAACAAAATTCTTTATAAAAATTAAAGTAACATATCAATGTACATTAAAGGAAAATAAAAAGTTCTTCATATCAATGATCTGAACATTAAAAAACCAAACAGAATAATTATTCTTGCTATGTGTTTATGTATTTTAATCAGTCTTTTAAAGTCTTGTCTCTTTTTCATAATGCATCATTAGTATTTTCCTGAAGAATAAATTTCCTACGATAGGATCTTATTTTTTAAATTAAATTGACTGCAATAATTTTCAAAGTTGCATTTATCATTCACACATTTGATACTGACATCTTTAATTGTTTTGTCATGTTTTCAGTTGAGGAAATTCTTTCTCTATAGATGCTAATATACCTAATAAGATCAAATTCTGCTAAATGGAGAATATTCTTGGTACTCTTATTTTGAAATGTGAAAATGTGTCTGCATAAATATTTCTATAGTGACTGTTTTTCTTTACTCCATTCCAACTATCTTGCTTTGAAAATTATTTTTAAAGTCAAATTTTTTCAAATAAATTGTGAAATTCTTATTTTATTGTATTTTTTTGAGATAGCATCTCACCCTGCTGCCCAGGCTAGAGTGCTGTGGTGTGATCATAGCTCACTGTAATCTCCAATTCCTGTGCTCAAGCAATCCTCCCTATTTTTAGCCTCCCAAGTAGCTAGGACTACAGGTGCGTACCACCATGCCAAGCTAACTTTTAAAAATTTTTTTTGTAGAGACAGTGTCTCACTATGTTGCCCAGGCTGGTCTTGAATTCCTGGCCTCAAGGGATGCTCCCGCCTCAGCCTCTGAAAATGTCAGGATTACAGGCGTGAGCCACTGTGCTTGGCCAGAATTCTTAATTTTAATACCATGTTGACTTAGAATATAAATGCTTTCAATCAAAATAGAATCTCTATATGAATGTTTCCCCCAGAATTTAAGATATTCCAATGTTTAATTTAGAATTAAAAAAATTAAATTTTATACCATTTAAAATTTTATCATATAATTTTTAAGATTTCCTCCCTTGCTTTGAGATACATTTTAGTATCTTCCTATTTGCAAGAAAGCTTGCAATATTTACTATCAATATTTAGCTATCAATATTTACAAATTGCTAAATGCTTCAAAAGCTTGTGTGTATATGTGTTCTATCTATTAAAACACTTTGATTAAATTTAGAGAACTATTTAATAAAATGTTTACCCTATATAACAGTGTTCCCCAACCTTTTTGGCACTTGTTTCATGGAAGACAATTTTTCCACAGGAGTTGGGGGACGATGATGCAAGTGATAGGGAGCTGCTGTAAGTACAGATGAAGCTTTGCTCACTCGCCGCTCACCACCTGCTGTGTCTCCCCCCCCATTTTCTAAGTTTCATGGAAGACAATTTTTCCATGGTCAGGGGCTGGGGGCCTTTTGGGGAGGACAGGGAGTGTGGTGGAGCTCTGCGGCCTGGTCCCTAATAGGCCATGGCCCACTACTGGTCCATGGCCTGGGGCTTGGGGACCACAGCTATGTAAGACCTTTTAGTTTCAAATGTACTTCTTTAAAGAGCAAATTTAAAAAAAAAATGGTGCTGAGCAATCAGGAAAGTACCACCACACAAAGTTTTTGTTATTAAATCTCAGCTCCTGAATAACATTTTATATTTTATTTGCTCTAAACACTTATACATATTTGTAAATTTTTGACAACTATGGCTTCTATTTCAATTTATAGAATATCACAACTTGCTCAGAAACCATTTTGAATTATATGTCCATCATAGTCAATTTTAAATACATTTCTTCTTCATCAGTTGCTTAATGTATTCGTTAGCTATTACTGTATAACAAATCCCCCCAATACTTCATGGCATAAAACAACTTTGTTATGTGCCCAGGTTCTCTGCATCAAAAATTTGAACAGGGCACAGCAGTATGACTTGTTTCTGCCTCACAGTGTTGGGGCCTTAGCTAGAAAGACTTAAAGATTTGAAATCACTCAATGGATAGGGGCTACATCTATCTGGATGAGTTGTCATTCATACAGTGGATAAAGGTAATTGTCAGGACCTCTGCTGAGCTGTTGCCTGGAACATCTATCTGCATATCACTTCAACAAGTGGTCTCCTTGAATAGGCTAGAAAACATTTGTGTCTTCCAATGACATGGAAGATAACAAGAGCAGGTGTCCCAAGATAATGAGACAGAAATGCATGGCATTTTGGTCATCTAGACTTGGAGATCATATAAGAACACCTGCCATACTGTATTAGAACGTTAACAAATGTTTGCCCACATTTAAAACAGGGATCATAGACCTTAACCACTTCATGGGGTGAATGCCAAGGTCATATTATGAGAAGAACATGTAAGAGGGAGATATTGTTACATATATTATTTGACAGAAAATATAATCTGTCACATCTAGTAAAAATGCTTTGCCCATGACTATACTCCAGCAAAATTTGTGTGTATATTATAATGAAAGTTTTATCTTTACTGCTAAACTTTTTAACTACATTTTTGAAAGCATTGACAACATCAGATCTTTTACCTTTAGCAGAATGAATTTTGAAAAGTTTTACGTTGGTTTCATAAATGTGATTAAAAGAAATCAAACCATTATTAGAACTGATGGATTTCTATTTCAAGTATCTGAAGCATTGAAATAAAACTTATATCATTGAACTGTTCACAAAGTGCATTTTCTGTTCTCAAAGTGCATTGGCAGTAATTTATTGACTTTTCATTTGTGCGTAAGAAATCTTGGAATTAAAAATTAGCAAAATAAATTTAAAAAAATAGTTATTTGACTTAAATGAAAATCCATGCATCACAGGGTGATATGTAGCACCTTTTACAGCTACACATTTTAAATTGTTATCTTGGGGCACATTTTTTAAAAAAATTACTGTTAATTTTTGAGGTAGATGCTGATGTTTCTTCTGCATATTTGTGTCTTTGTGTTTAGATGGGATCAATCATATCACCTTTCTTCCTATGATGGAAAGTAAATGTTGATAAATATTTTCTGTAAGCTAAGCATTTATCATCACCTTTCTTGAAACAAGGAAACGGCCTTTAATTTTTCACTTACAAAGGATTTTCTTTATTTTTTAGCTCACTTATTACAAACTCAAAAATCATTGTCAAGCAATCAAATAGTCTTTGATGTATGGCATTTAATGCATGACAGAACAATTGTAGCAAGAGTGTTCAGACCACTATCTACAGTTGTACCACTCAGCCTCTGTTTCCTCCCCATGCTTCCTGTACACCTAACCAATAATTTCCCATGTTTCCCACTGGCCCCATTGGTATGTAACCTGGAAGCCTGGTGCATCTCATAGTCCACAGCAAGAGCCACAGAACAACTATCTGGAGTACCAGATTCCTAGTAGGATCATCAAATATTTTTCCACCCCCTTCTGGGATCAGAAAGAGTAAGCTGACCCTCCCTACTTGTATCTGAACATACTTTGATTTGTCAGCGAGTGCCCAGTGTGCTTTCTGTGAAAGGGATGGGTTAGTTAGGAAAGCATGTGTTGAATGAAAGATGTATTATGTATGATCTCTTTTCAGATTTAACCGTGTGTTAAAATGAGAACTATATTTAATGCACATGCGATTCATATTCTATTAGATGGCAGAAGCTGCAAATGCAAATTTATGGTTATGGTAATCATCCTGGCTTAATTTAATGCAATTATTATTAGTGCAATTATTATTTAATTGTAATTTAATGCAATTTACTAAAATTGAGGGAAAATCTTGTACACATGCTAATCTGGATGGGGCGTTATTGCAATATAAATATGTCATGAGTGAATTCTGACTTAGGGTCACCATATGTTTTTATCCGGGTTGGACTTTTATAGGGCATCTTTTGACTTCTGTTGCTCTCCAGAGATTATTAGGTTGAACAATAGTAAAATTCAGTTGTTTTGTAATTTATTAGCTATGCTATCTCAGGAAAATTATTTGCACTTTAAATATAGTTTTTTTCTATTTATAATGAAGTTCATAATACCTAATTCTCAGAAACATTGTAAGGATGTTAGGAAAAGCTTAAAAGTGCCTGGCATAAAATAAATCACTCAAGTTATGATGGATTTCTTAAAAACTATTATATTATTAGTATCAACAATATTACATAAAAATATGTACAATTATAGTTTTTATAGCTTTGAAGAAATTTGTATAAATATTTTACTACCACAAAGAACTGTATAATGGAAGAAATTTTGAAATAGGAAATGTTAAACTGTTTGAGAGTGGAATTGCCTCTTTGGAGGGCAAATTGGCAATGTGAATCAAAATCTTTAGGCTTATACATAGTATTTAACCCTATGATTGTCACAATTTTTTATTTCTTGAAAAGTAATAAGCATACTTATGACAAAGAATATAGCTGCAAAGTTATTCATTATACTGCTATTTAGATAGCAAGAAATTGGAAGGAATGTAAGTGTCCAAATATAAAGGCTAGCTTTAAAAAATTATGGCACAAACATATAATACAGTAATATAAAGCCATTAAAAATGATGTGATTGGAATTTAATAACATGTAAATATATTCATATCTTCGTCAATATAACAGCATCCAAAACTGTATGTATTATTGATTTCCAACTTAGTTTTAAAATGTTTTACTTCATACACATACACACACACACACACACACAAAGGTTGGGAATCTCTAAACCAAATTGCTAGCAGTGATTATTTCTGAATAGTAAAATTTCAGAAATAACATTTCAGGTTATTTTTAATTGCACATAACCGAAAAAAATTGAAACAGGCTTTAAAATAAAAGTAATGTATTGGCTTATAAAATAGAAAACCTGAGTAGAGTGCCCCTCTGCATAGTTGCTTCAGGGTGCAAGTTCTGCTTTTCTGAGATTTTCCCAGTTCTGCTTTCTCATCTGCTTGATGTCCTTCCTCATCCTCAGTATGGCTTGCATCCTGAAGCACAGTGGCACCTGTTGCCTAGCCCACACATTTGCACGCCAAACTATGTATTTCAGCATAGCCGTGGCCTTGAAAAAAAGAGTCTTGAACTGGCATGTTTAAGTTCTTGGTCCTCATTTGATTTGACCAACCAAAGTCAGTAAGTATGGTCAGAGAAACACCTTGAACTGAGTGAGTTAGGTTGATTAGGTGTTGCTGCCCATCCCTGGGCCAATAATAATGACAAAAGAAGCAGCAAGCTGATATGCTTACTTCAAAGATCAACCCTGGAAAAGGAATGAAGTTAATCCCACACAAATTCTGTGGTTACTACACAATGGGAAAGAGATGGAACAGTTGCTAAAGGAGATGACACAACTTCTCTTTCCATATATACATTTCTACAAATGAATACATATTCGATATAGTTATAATTTTTTAAAAAACCTATCTTTTTAAAATGGTTACTATGAAATCTTCATTAGGCAGATCTAAATTAACATAACCCTCAATGATTGGATTATTATTATTACTGTTATTGCTTAAGTTTTAGGGTAAAGTAGTATATAGTAAAAAAACCATCCAAAAGCATAACTTTCAGGTTCCACTTTAGGAATAAGAACTGATCTGTCAGAATCTTCTGTTCACAAATATCTGTGTTCGTAAATAATGTGACTTCAGGTTCCAAATGGAGACCATGAAATATTTCACTCAAGTGAATATAACTGAATTTTTCTTCAAATTATTTGCCTAGGACAAAAAGGGGTACTAATCTTTTTAAGACACAATCTCATTAGAAAGTATGGAAACAAAAAAGTGTGTTTTTAATAAAAGCAACGCCACATTAATTACTCAGAAATCTCATTCTAAAGGATTCATGTGAATTGAGATGTAATGTTATATGGATCTTTTGAGTGTTTTGCCACCATAATTTGCAGCCTCTTCTACATCTAATGTGTTCCTCAAGTGGGCAATGAACTCAGTGGGGTGAAACAGAAAAATCCTTATGAAGTAGGGCAGAAAATGGAGTTCTGGTCTTAATTACTCTACTCAGCTACTTTTAGGCAAGTCACTTAAGAACTGTTGCCCACTATCTCCATGCTTTTAAATTGAGATGATTGAGCTAAATATGCCCTAAGTTTCTTTACAGTTTAAATTGGGGAATTTTATGTAGGATTATTCTGGACAAATAACAGAATCGTATTTCTCTTCACATTGTGACCCTGCCCCAGAAATCAAAGTAAAAGTTAAAGAGAACTTTATTTTTAAAACAGTATTTTATTCACAGAGCCTCATTCATTTTTCACTGTTGGATCTCTGAATCTGTTTGCAAAGGGATGTTTAAAAAAATGAAACAAAGCATACTGCCTTGTCTATTTGATGTTCATATAACTGTTACACCTTTCACCTTTGTGAGCTTACCTTCTGTGTTAGTTTTTTTCTCTTTCTTGTTCTCGTTTTGGACATCAGGTGGAGTGTATTGAATTAATCACACTCCTTAGTTCAAGGTAAATTATTATCATTTGTCTTTGCAAAACCCTTTTCTTGTTCTCTTTTTCAAATTATTCATATTTATCAGTTAGGTCAGTCCTGTTCCCTCTCCTCTCAAATATTCTTGTATGTTTAATATGTATTTTATTGTATGTACCCTAGTAAAATGCATTATTATTTTATTGTATAGGATTTACAGAAAAGGAATTGTGTTTTTGATCTCATTCTGTTTCTTATTTTTAAATTTCAGTATGATATTTTTAATATTTATTCATTTTGCCATGTGTACTCCAATCTATTATACTTTGTGATTGCACAATGCCTCCACCATATTTTATGCACCATTCTCCTAGAGGAAACCCAGCCTGCTTCTTACTCCTTACCACTACATGTGATGTTGCAATGAGTGTGCTTATACTTAATTCCCTTATGAACCTGTGAGAATTTTAATGGGGCAAATCATCAGGGCCTGAATTGCTGGGATGGATGGTATGTATATCATTAAATTGCCTAAGTCATTCTGGATTGCTCTTCACTATGGCCATGCAAAAGAGTGCACTCTGGATTTTTGTTGTTGTTGTTCCATATTATGCCCGTGAGATTTACTCATTCTTGTGCACAGTAGTATGTGTTGCTTTTCACTGATGTATAACATTATAGTGTTTGAAAATACCACTTTTCATTTATCTCTTCTAGCGTTGACTACATTTGGGTTGTTGGCAGACTGAGCTATTGTGGTTAAAACTGCTATAAAGATTCTTATAAATATGTTTTAATTTCTTCAGATTTTATAACTAGGAGAAGATTTCCGAGTCCTAAGGTAAACATACAATTAGCTTTAGTATGTATTGCAAACAGTTTTCCAAAGTTATGTACATTCCCACAAGAAAGGCATGAGAATTCTGGTTGTTCTGGATCCTTTGAATCCATTCAATTGTAGACATTCTGTTGGGTGTGTAAATTGTTTCTCATTGTGGCTTTAATTTGTCATTCCTTGATGAGTAACAATATCAAGCAGCATTTCATATACTTATTAGCCAGATGAATACCCACCTTTTTTGTAAAGTGTCTGCTTCAGTGTCTTTTCCCCAGTTTTGGTGTTTTAAGAATCTAATTTGTAGGGACTCTTTATTTGTTCTGGACATGGGTCTTTTATCAGAAATATGTATTACAAATATGGTCTTTAGGTATATGGATTTGGTTTTTCATGCTGTTAATTGTATCTCTTTATAAACAGAAATTCTTTATTTCCATTAAAGCCAGTTTATCAATTTTTTTTATAGTTTGTGCTTCTCATGTCTTGTTCATGTAATCCTTGCCTATTACATAGCCATGATAGTGTTCTCTTATTTGTTCTAAAAGTTCTATCTTTTTAACTTTTCATATATAAATACATGATTCATCTTCAACCAATTTTTTTTGTATGCATGATACAGTATGACAGGTGTTGTTATATGACTTCAAAGTCTAGATGACCAAAATGCCATGCATTTCTGCCTCATTACCTTGGGACACCCACTACTGTTATCTTCCATGCTATTAGAAAACCCACATTTTCTAGCCCATTCAAGGAGACCACTTGCTGAAGCGATGTGTAGATAGATATTCCAGGCAACAGCTCAGCAGAGGTCCTGACAATCACCTTCATCCACTATATGAGTGACAACTCATCCAGACAGATGTAGCCCCTAGCCTTCGAGTTATTTCAAACCTTTAAGTCTTTCTAGCTAAGACCTCAACATTGTGGTACAGAAACAAGTCACACTGCTGTGCCCTGTCCAAATTCTTGACACAGAGAACTTGGGCACGTAACAGCTGGGGTCAAGGTTTTTTTGTTTGTGTAAGTATTGAATTGACAACATTTAGATGATTCTAATAAAATAAATAAGAAACATGAAAACAAAAATTGTGTTTCTTTTCTTTTCTTTTTTTTTTCAGAAAGAACTGAGCTATGGCTTTATCCCTGCATCATCTAGCTATTTAATTTTTGTTATCTCTCTTCTCTGTTATCCCATTTTTTTCTGTTATAAATCAAGGGCATAGAACTGGATAATCTTTATGGGAGTTTGGTCCTCTAAAACCCTATAGTTATGCCAGAATATTAGGAACTAGAAAATAAAATCATGTACTATACTTTTTTTCTTCCTCTAATCTCTATCACTCCCCATTTTCTCTTTCTTCTCTGTAATTTCCCTCACCTGGCCAAATATGCTTCAAGAATTGTATCTATTTCTTTGGAAATGAGAAGATAAGGGTGATTACTATTCCAAATCTTCTGGTAAACAGCCAAGATTTGTGTGGTTTGTTTTTTTTAAAATTTTTTTATTTTCCATGGCTTTTATTTTTAGTTGCTTTTAAGATTTTCTCTGTATTACTTCTTTTCAGCAATTTGATTATACTATTGCTTGGCATGATCTTTTGTAGGTTTATTCTATTTAGGTTTTGTTGACATTCTTGACAAAGTTTTTATTATTATTTCTTCAAATATCTATTCTGTTTCTCCTCATTCTCTTCTCTTTCTTGGATTCCAGTTACATGTATGTTAGATTAGTTGATATTGTCCCTTAAGGTCACTGATGTTCTTCCAAATCTGTGGACTTTCTCTCCGTGTATAATTTTGGATACTTTCTTTTGCTATGTATTTGAGTTCACTGATTTCTTTTCTTTTGCAATATCTAATTTGTTGTTAGTCTCTTTCAGTATATTTTTCATTTCACATTTTTTATCTCTAGATATTGCATGTAAGTCTATTTTTAATATCTTCCATTTCTTTCATCATGCTTATGTTTTCCTCTACCTTCTAGAACATAGGGACCACATTTACAATAGAAGTTTTAACACCCTTGTCTAATATTTCCATTATCCCTATCATTTCTGGTTCTGTGTCTATTAGCCTATTTCTCCTGGTATGGATCCTGCTTTTGTGCATGCCTGGCAATTTGTTCACTGCATGCTGGACGTTATGAATTTTACATTATTGAATGTTGGGTTGAGCTTTTTCCTCTCAATAATATTTGATTTTTGTTCTGGTACACAGTGAAGTTAAATGGGTTCAACTTGATCCTTTTGAGACTTGCTTTTAAATTCTTTTAAGGTGGGTCCAGACTAGGTTTTAGCCTAGGTCTAATTGAGCTCTGAAGATAAGGTATTAACCTTCTGAGGACTCTACCTGATGCCCCCTGTAACAGGAAGCCTTTCTGCCTGGTTTAGGGGAGCATAAATTATTTCTAGTCCTGTGTGACTAGAAATTAGAAATTGTCTCTGGAAATTGTCCTGTCTAATCCTTTCCAGTAGTTCTTTTCTTCGTCTCAGCTAATTTCCTCTCACTTATACACAGTAATTTATAGAGGATAAAAACACTCAGCTAGAGAGTTGTGGGGATACTTGTATGTATATCTACAAAGTTCTGTGGGTAGTTTTCTCCACTCCACAAATTCTAGTCACTTTACCTTTCATGAACGCTAATTTTTGTCTTTTTGTTTTTTGAAACAGAGTCTCACTTTGTTTCCCAGGCTAGAGTGCAGTGGCGTCATCATAGCTCACTGCAACCTCAAACTCCTGGGCTCAAGCAATCTTCCTGCTTCAGCCTCCTAAGCAGCTGGAACTAGAGACACGTGCCCCAACGTCTGGCTAATTTTTCTATTTTTAGTAGGGATGGGGTTGCTCAGGCCAATTTCCAGCTCCTAAGCTCAAGTGATCATCTATTGTCCTGCCTCACCTCCTAGAGTGCCAGGATTACAGGCCTGAGCCACGAGCCACTGTTCCTGGCCAATTTTTGTCTCTTCACACAGTGTAACCACTAGGTTCTGTTTGGGTTCCCTTTCCCTTCCCTCTAGCCTAGAATCTTCCTTCAGGCCATATAATAACCTGAAATAATTATGGAGCTCATTTTATTTCCCTTCCTTCAGTTATCACAGTTCTGTATGCCCACTGTCCCATTGTCCAACATTTTCAAGAATGTTAACCATTGATTAATATATCTGTCCAGTTTTCTAATTGTTTAAGGCAGTAGGGTAAATTCATTTCCTGTAACTACACTGTGGCTCTAAATTGAATTCCTTCCCTTTTATAGAGGAAATATCTATTACTTTTTTGGGGGCAAGGGATGCCTCTTTTTTCTCTTCAGGACTGTTTTTGTATTCTGTTTTAAGGCTATGTCAAATATTTGCAGGCACATTTTCTCCAGAATCATCCTTTTAAATATATTCCTTATGACAAGGACCTTGGCATCTTCTTAACAAAGTAGATTTGGTTCATTCTCTGTAATGTGCTAGTTTTGTGAACCCAGAAGCTAAGTTCAGTATTACTAGTTTTCTTTTTTTATTGTGTCAGAGAAATGTAGCATGGTTTTGTATCTAAAAGGAAAGAAAAAATATAATGATATCACAAAGATAATTAACCGACCACAAAGTAAAACGTGAAGAAATATAAACTATTTAATAGGTTTTTCAGTAAATCTCATAGGTTAGAAAAGTCACAAGGCAGAAAGAATTCTCCTGTGTCTTGTCTTTCCAAGTATGACAAGTATTTAAACTTAATCAGATTTGGATATTGTCAACTATAAACATATCATTTTCTTTAGGTGCTTACTGAAAACAAACAAACAAACAAAAGCCCCACCAGTCCTATTTGTACAATATCAACTTCCAAATGAACAAAAATACGAGCACAGTCTTAACTACTCCCCTCAGTAATTTACGGAGGATAAAAAATTTTGGGTGTTAAATTTTTCATGCTACATTGAAAAGGAAGCAGTTGGTTAATACCTACACTGGTTTATTTTATATTCAGATCAAGTGTCCAAGACACTTAAGATAGATAGAAATATTTTGCTAAAGCTAATTGCCATCTGAAAAATTTATAATCTATAAAATTCAGTCCAAAACTAGGTTGCTGTGTACTTTTGGCAACTTTGAGTTTAAAAAACACACTATATTAGATTATTTACTTTTTTCCCTTCCCCTTGGTTTTCTGGGCATGTAGGTTTTGCTAGAAAATTTAACATTAATTTTTTTAGACAGGATATTTATAATGCCATATGAATAACATATGGCATTAAAAAACATATGAATTTAAAAGAATATTTAGCTTAGCTGGACATACTAATTTGTCTAATCATTATGCCAAATATCTGCATGTCTATTCATATAAATTACCTGTGTTATTATAACATTTATAGTTATTTTTAAAAAGAATAAGAGAAGTAAAACTGATGATCTGAAGAGATGTGAAGGATTGAATTTTTGTCCTGGTTTTAAAAAAAATAAACAAACTTCAAAGTAGATAATTTGGATAATTTAAGACAGTTACCCTTATTCAATATTTTCTTCACATCTAGGTTTACTTCTTTTACTACAAGATTTGATAATTACTAAAGTGGTTTGACATATATTTCAGGAAGTCTTTGTATTGGGAATTAGAATCATGTAAATATAGCTTAAATTAAGGACTAATCGTTCAGTGATTAGGCATAAATTTCTTAAGTTTACCCTTAAGTTACTCAGAGCCCAAGGAAATAGGGCTGTGAAAGTCAACATTCTTTAAAATATTCTCCTATAAACAAAACAAAATGAAAAAGTTAGCCTTAGAGATATTAAATTCCTACTGAGTCAATGGAAGGGTCAAGAGAGTTTGCTCTAAATATTTGAGTAAGTAGATTTTTGTGCGACATCGGAGGTTAACAGATATTTATCAAGCATCTCCTGTGAGAACAGTGGAGAACAACATAGGATCTGTGTCATCATGAAGTTATATTCTGGGAGAGGAATATAGACCCTAAAATTTTAAGAAAATAAATAGAAATTTTTGTTATTTTTCATTGCTAGAAGGAAAATATAAAAATGTAATATGGTAGAGTAATGGAGATGCGGGCATTCTACTTAATGTGGCTACAGTTGACCTCCCTGAAGCTGTTCCATTTGAGCTGGAATTCAAATGAAGGGGAGGCAGCCATGCGGAATTTTGGACAGAGAATATTTCAAGTGGAGAGAACAGCAAGTGTAAAGGCTTGGATGGAGCATCAAAGGGAGAGTAGAGATGAAAGGGAGATGAAGGCAAGGTCCAAATTAGGTCGAGCCATTTAGGTTGTAGTAAGTTAGGAGTTTAATTTTTAATCTAAATATAATGGGGTACTACCAGTTGAGGTTTTGGCAAAGGAATGACATGTTCTACTTTACTTTCTTAAAGGCTTGTTTTGGCTGCCCTGTGGAGCATAAGCTGTAGATACCAGGGAGAACAGTAGGATGCTTACATATAAGGGAAAATGTTAGTTGGACTAAGCAGTGGATTAGTAAACTGTGGTCAGATTTGAGGTTTATTTTGGAAGTACAAACTAAAAAAGAAAATTGATGGATGACTATAAAAAATTTAGGAAACAAATAGTTTTTACCTGAACATTGGATGGGTAGAGGTACCATTAATCTTGATAGAAAAATCTTGGAAGAGATTTTATTTTAGTACAAATAATTAATTCTGTAGGTTGGTTTAGGGCATGGTAAGCTTGAGTGGGCAATGGAAATGTAGAATAGGCAGTTGTTTAAAAATCTGGTATTTAGAAGAAAGCTCTGAGATGGAAAATGAATGTTGACAGCCATCAGCTTATTTGTGCTATATAAGGTAATAAGACTGATGACATCTAGTTTGAGAGTCAAACTAGAATTAGACATAAAGGAGAAAAATTCCAAGGCAGACTCTTAAAGAAGCCCAACATCTGCAGGGCTGCTGGAGAAAATGAAATCAGTGACACAAACTGAGAAGGGCTGTCCAAAGATTTCAAAAGAAAATGTCTCAGATATTTTTATTTCCATTAGTACTTTGTTGGTTTCAATTTCTATTTACAGTCACTAATATTGCTAATGTCTTTTGTCAAAAATTATTTTCCCATCTATTTTTATCCCCCAAGCTGTACATCTAAGGAGATTGACCTTATTGTCACAAGACTTAGGTTAAATATAAACTTGAAGCACTGGATTCAACTTTCCAATCCAGTTTATTTCCAATATTGTAAATACAGCAAGAATATTTATAAAGATCTCTTCTTTCTGTGGAAGATTGTTTGCAAAAAGGTCCTAGTCTTCTCCTTCCTGTATCCATGCTCTTAATATCTGAGTTGCATCGCCTCTCATTAAGATGTGGAATCTCTTATTCTCCATTTCAGTATGGGCTAGTGTCATGGCTTGCTTTAGTCAACAAAATGTGATGGAAATAATATTATATAGGTCATGTGCCTAGGCCACAGGAGGCCTTGCGTGCTTCCATTCTCTCCATGAACTCTGCCCAGTCACCAAGTAATCAAATCCTGCTGAATGATGAAAGGCTATGTGGATCAGAGATGAGCCATGCCAGCTAAACCCATCTTAGATCAACTGGCTTCCAGCTGTCCTGGTATCTGATCACAGATATGTGAGTGACTACAGATGGAATTAGAAGAACCATCCATCTGAGCTTCATCCAAGTTGCCAACACACAAAATAATAAGCTAAATAGATAGTTGTTGTTAACTATTAATGTTGGGTTGGTTTGTTATACAGTGATAGCTAACTGATGTATTTTGTTTTCATTATCGTAGTACCTGATAAAGATAGAGGAGTGGGGCTGGGCAAGGTGACTCACACCTATAATCCCAGCACTTTCGGAGGCAAAGGCAGGAGGATTGCTTCAGGCTAGGAGTTTGAGACCAGCCTGAGCACATAGTGAGACCCTGTCTCTACAAAAAAGTACATATAAAAATATTAACTGGGCATGGTGCCCTGTAACCCTAGCTACTCAGGAGGCCAAGGCAAGAGAATTGCTTGAGGCTCTGGGAGTTCTAGGTTACAGTGAACTATGTTCCCATCTCTAAAAAAAAAAAAAAAAAGAAGAAGAAGCAGATAGAGGAGTGGAATGACACTGGCTTCCAGTAAACTTTTGGAGTGTGATGGCTTATACAAAATCACCAATAAATCAGTATGACATTTGGTCAAGAACCCTGGACTGGAATAAAGAAACTTGGGTTCTAGCCCTGGATTGGATATTACATTCACTAAGACACTTTGAATATATCACCTCTCCTCACTGATTCTCTTTATTCATATATTTTAAATGAAGGATCAAGATGAGATTCTGAAAAAAATTCTCATTTAACTTAATTATCCTTGGTGCTGACACAGACAGCTCAAGAATCTTCTAGATGTATCACAAATGGATGAATAGACTTTATTGATTAAGCTTCAGAGATCTTATCATGACCCTGGCATGAACACATTTTTTGCTTCCACAGTTTTGGATCCATTTAACCAATCACTCAATTTATTCATGTCTATAGCATTGACTACTTCCACACAAAACCATCTGACCCTGTGACAAGTTATATAGAGAGGCTGTGAGTCTAAAGAGAGGCCTTCATATTGAATGAACAAGACCAGTATTTGATTTGGATGTTGCTAAAAGCTCAACTGACAAAACAACATTCACTTCCGTTGGTCATCTGTCAGAGTCATGCTTTAGGTATACAATTTTATTTCCCCAAATTCTCTATTTTATTGGTTTGTCCCTTGAGAACAAGAACACACAGAGTTAATAGCAGCCCTAGATTTCTTAGCATGTTCTAGTCCAGAGCTTCCATGCAGGCTTCTCCTGATCTGATGGTTGAGATGTGCTGAGATTATTCATCCCCTCTGTCTTTAGGACAGGCAGGCTGGGCCTGAGCCGCTGGAACCCCCAGGACGATCACTTCTGACCATGTGTATCCTTGTATCTTTACACCACTGTGCGGTCACTGTGCAATACAAATGCCTTTTTCTATATGTTCCATGAAACAGAAATTTTGGAGGAACACCTTGGCTTATGAGAGTCATTGAAATTATTTCATCACATAATTCCTTCTTCTTGCCCCCCTCCCAATTTTCCTTTTGAAAAACTCTCCAGACTTTGACTTTCTCTGTATAACTAACACTCTCTTATTACTCCCCAACAGAATATCTTAAATTTATAGGGATGATATTTTTTTAGTGCCTTTTATTAGGTTCTTCCTTTGGCTTGACATGGCCTTCATTTTCTTCCAAATTTCACTCATTTTTTAAGGATTTTATCAAGTCCTAGCCCTTCTATGAATGTTTTCCAATTACTTTAGCCTATACTGTGTTATACTGTCTCTTAATCTGAACACCGAGGCATTATATTGCCTAACATAAAGCCAACATTATTTAATTCCAAAAACTACCATATATTCAGCTCACACAGAATTTTACTAATTTAGTGTTTTTCCATACTGTATATCACTGGGCTGGTCACATAGTCACATCTCAATTAAGTATTTACTGGCTAATAAAGCATAGAATCAGTCCCTGATAAAAATAGACAATTGTATTTAAAAGTTAAAAAGGGAAAAGGGAAGAAAGAAGATTTTCAAGTGAAGTGTGATTTTTTTAGAAGATGGATGTGAATGAGGGACACAGAGATGAATAATACCAAGATGCAATTTAAATATACCAGGAAATCAGTATTAGTGACCAGAGCATAGAAGATCATGTGTATCAAAGAAACAAATTCATTATTAAATTTCGAGTGAACCTAAGTATTCTCAGTTGTAGTTCTTTGAGATATCTGTGATCTTTGCACCAAATATGACACAAATATTGTCTTAATATATATTATTTCAGATTATTGTCTTAATAATATATATTATTTCCAAATTCAGTAAGAATGTATATGTTTATGAAGTGCTTACTCTGAGCCAGGCTGTAATATGCAAAATGCAATTTTAAGAAGACATATTTATAGATACCCATAAAATTCTATATGCTAGAGTGTTCATAGAGCATTCTTTTACATAACAAAAATAATTTAGCTACTTAGTACCGAGGGAAATGGTAAATAATATAATATTTAATAATTATAACTCATACAAGATGTAAATATATTATTTATCAATTAATATATAAATATATTAAGATCATATATTTATATAATATGAATAACAATACATTGATATTCAGACAATATGATTATTTTGTAGAATATTTGATAAAATTACCAATATATTATTAAATTTTAAAATGCAGTTGTAATAAAATGTGTAAATATGATCTAACTTTTTAGGGGGCTATATATAAACATAATTATACACAGGAATAGACTAACACATATATAGGAAAGTTAAGTTGCTAGCAGTAATTTTATTTAGTTGATGCGGTTTTTTTTCTTCTTTGTGCTTTACTGTATTTTACCAATTTGTACAACAAATATATTTTTATTTTCAAAGATCATAAAACTTAAAATATATGTTTTTTAAAACACAAAGCATAACATTTGAAATTAATGGCACGTGCAGTTTTTGGTTATGACAGATGGTTGACGACAGATGGTCTCTTCATGAATACAGCCTTAAATAACCCCTTGCATGGCGTGGAGGAGGGTTCTATTTGTAAAGATTCTCTAATAGTTTTGTGAGGGGCAGACTTTCCCTAGCTGTAGGTAAGTTATTAGCTGTAATCAGTTCAGCTGAGACCTCAGTCGTGTCTATCAACGTGAGAGATGACATAAGAATTTATACTATGAGACATGGCGTACAAGAAGTGAACAATTCCAAATAGAGTTGCTTGTCTCTATTATGTTTCTATTAACAAATTAAAAAAAAATCCCAACAGAGTAATTTGCCCATTGAATATAGTTCCTCCTTTGTCACTGTTATGAGTGAATATTTCTACTATAGCAGGAATAAAGACTCTGAGCTCAAACTGGCATTACTCACATCGAGGACTGAAATCCAGTCTCAGCACCTTTGGCCAAAGAAGGCTGAAACTCAGCCTTTCTTTTTTTTGTTTATAAAAATGACTTCACATTTCTGTAAACCAGTGTCATAAGCTCAGCTGTGTTATTGGCCAACAGGGTAAAATGGTGTTTAATAATAGACTTCAGTATCTGATATATGTCTGATATACATGGGTTCACAGTTCAGTTCCATCATGACCTCTGTGAACTTAGAGGAGAGTGATATTCAACTTTCTTGAGTTTTAGGTTTTTCCTTTATAAAATAGGAATGATAAATATGCCCTGCTTTATATAGTACTCATGTATAATAAATAAGATTAATATACACAAATTAGTTGATACATGCCTAGCATTTTAACATTGTCAATAGTTTTCAGCTAAAAATATTTGCATAAGTCTGTAAAGGCACTGTTGTGTAGGACATCATACTGACTTAGGAATCAGAGAAACTTAGGTTAAATTTATTCTAGCCTCCACTAACTCAAACCAGTGCTATTAGTATCCTTCTCTAAGGGATAGGACTAAAATGATTTGACATTTTACTTCCTAACATTATTATAAATATCTAATAGAAGACATTCACAAAATTTTATTCTTCTTTCACTGTATTTATTTACTATCGACTTTATACCATAACATTTTAAAATAATAATCATTAAACTGGTAAATTATAAATAGGTTAGATCTTATGGATTTTTTCTTCATTTGTATAATTTCTAAATAATATATCCATTTGACTCTCATATATACTAAAAGCAAGGATATTGTTATATCTTATGTTATGATGAAAAGACCTGACAAAGATTTTTTAGACATTGGACAACCAGAGAAAACAAAAGAAAGAGAAATGAGATCAATTTTGGTGGCTTGCAATAGAACATTTTTTCTCATTCAGAATATTTTTTCCTTTTTAAAAATCCATTACAAGGCAAGGCATTTCTCGAGATTAATACGTTGTCAGATGTTAATCTGATTTTTCTTTTTGTGAGAGAAAAAGTGATATCTGGGGTTGCATTTCTATAAGGAAATGATGCCCAGTCCTAAAATGACAAGCAATATTGGTAGAGCATTATATTTTCTTATATATAGGTGACCTTTAAAGAGAATTGTAGTTATTATCTTACAATATTCCTTCATTTATTACCTGTCCCTTTCCTTAGTTCCCTTGCTATTTTATAGCAGAAATATAGATACATGGCTTGAAAATAGAGAAATATGATTAAACCATTATGATGGCTCAAGGCTCTGAAGCTTAATTCAGTGTTTTTCTCATTATATATGGGGGTTTGAATCTTATGGTGGCTGCCAGAACAACTAATTTATGAGAGAAATCCAGACAACTTTATCTCTGACCATTAAGTTAGTTATAAAGGGCATTTTATTTTTCAGACTTGGTGGAAGTTCATTAAAAGTGATTGGATAGGCTTCTAGGATTGCATTATGAGACAATATTGTTAGGGAAATTACCTAGACCATAAGTAAAATGACTGATATAGATAGTAAGAAATAAGATCATTTCATTTTTTCCCTTATTCACCTAAATCTCCACTATTAAATATTAAAACAAAATAAAACAAAAAGACTAAGATGGCTGATGAAAAAAGAAAGGAAAAAAAAGAAAAAAAAATCTTGTCATGTAACCATGATTGGAGTCCAATAATAAGCCAGTCTAAATCCCTAGATGGAAGAACATATAATTGACTTTTAATCCTTCCTATTGAATATTGATTCAGAATTTATGTGCAAGTTCTCTGCACTCTGGAGGAGGTAGAGATAAGATGTTAACTTCTCATTTACTATGAACCTTTCCCCATTAGGGTTATGAATTCAAGCTGATAAAGCAGTTTCAAATCACCATCTGATAGTGACTTTCTCATTTTCTTCTTTTTTTAAATAACTTTTCTCCCATCCCTAATTACTATTTAAATGCTATATTTTGGTTTTCCCTAAAGAACAGTCGTTTTCAGGAAAGTGGCAATATTAGAAAGGCTACTTACTGATAAAGGGAGAGTGCAATTTTATGTTCATCTCAGCTGGAGTTCAAAAAATCACTTTATGTTTAATGTAAATAGGCAAAAATTGATCTGAAAACCATTGAAAGAATATGTGATAAACCCCTGAACACTTTATTCATCATTCCATCTCACAAATTAGATTATTCCTACCAGAGTTTTTAAGGTATTAGGAAAACAGGGAAAAGTAGAGATCACATAGCATGTGCAGGTCATTTTATTTGATGTTTTCTGTAAGTCCCTGTGATGAAGAGTAAATTGACCCGTGCAGTTAAGCATATGTTCTAGTTACACAATGAATAAACTGGCAACTGGAGTTCGAACTTAGTCCGTAGAATTATAGAATATATTTCTCTACCTAACATAAGCCTTGAATCTGTATTAAACATCTCTCATTATGTTTTATTACCTCTTTTGATTTTGATCAACTTAGAGATTTTAATTACCTTTCTAACTTAATTGAGGAGCTTCTCCCCTCAGCCAAAGGTAGGTCTTTCTGTGACATTAATGTAAGATCCTTGATTCATTACTATGCAACACTGTCAATTGAGAAATAAATAAAACATTCCAAAAGAAAAGAGCAACCTAGTGTAATATGAAAGAAATTTTAAATGTAGATTTTATATTAATTATTTAAAGCAATTCAAAATCTAATCAGTCCAGATCCTGCCATATTATAACTTTGCTTGAATGAACCTTGTGTTTTTTTTTTCAGTTTGATTTTCGTGAAGATTTTCTTTTTGAGGCTGGTATAAGTTCAATAAATTGTATAAATATTTTCTCAAGAGCTACTTTCCTATATCAAAGATTCTGAAATACAGGGGAAAAAAACAACATATTTCTTCTTAAGTAGTTCAAAGGGAGAGCCAGTCCTGATGAAGACTCTAGAATTAGACAGAGACATTCTCGTTACAGAGAAGCTGGTCAAATAACCCAGAATCCATCTGGCTAAATATTAATACTTTCCCTAGAAGATAGACTGTTTTTCATGACCTTCCCTCTTTCTCCAAAGCTACCTTTGTTTCCTGTGAAACTGTGGAGAGAACAGCTGGGAATATTGGAAGTATTTAGCCTGCCTACATTACTAGCCACAGAAGCAATCTCTCCACTAATCTGAAGGGACATTATTTGGTTTAATTTCCCTCCTTGCTTCTGGGATGATGTTGACATTTAAACCCAGTAAGGAAGTTCCCTTTCTTCCCTTACCCTGCCATTGAAAAAAATTTTAACTCATATTTCCACAATTCAGTGGGGCTGGCTTCATGAATAGTCACCAAGTCTCTTTCCTTTCTTGTTTGTGCAAATTGATTGCCAACCTTGGGAACTATACTTAGAATATTGTCCAGTTATTATAAATGTATCCAAAAGAAAAAGCTGAAATACATGTTTTAAGAATTATTCAGTATGAATCTTCAGTAAGAGGAGGGAACTAAGATTATTTTCACTTACTGTACTCCATGTAGTATGCTAAGTTCTTTATGGTATTATTTTCTAAATATTTACAATCATTCAACATAGTAGATCTTTCGCTCTCCACTTGATACCTGAGAAACTGAGGCACAGAAAGAAGAACAAATTTTATCCTGGTCCATAGGGCTATCAAATGACAGAAAAACTTTCCAAAGCAGTTTGATAACTAAAAGCCACTCTAATAGACTGAGCACGAGATAGTCCTATTGCAAAATTGCCATAGGAATTCTGTCTATCCTACTGAGTCGTTCATCAAGAACAATCTTTGTCATTGCAAATGTATTTTATTTGAGAACATAAACCCCTGGTATGTAGTTTACTTGCTGTAGCAACATCTCTACCTGTGAACTATGTAATACAGCTGCTTTCTCAAAATGTATAACTGAACCACCACCATCAACACCTCCTGAGAAAGTTAATCAAAAATGCAAATTCTCTGGCCCCTCCCTGAACATGCTGATTCAGAAGGTCTGGGGGTGGGGCCCAGCAATCTGTGTTTTAACAGACCCTCGAGGTGATTTTGATACACACAAAAATTTGAGAACCACCCACCTAGTTATTAACTTACACAGTAGAAAAATCACAGCTGCATAAAGTTCTGAATCTCTTGTTTTAGTGGGATTTTTTTCTGTCGCTTGTACCAAAGTCAATCATTCAATACTCCATAAGTCTTGGGACTGAGTTTTTCTGCCTACTGTATAAAATAGGTTAGAGATTGATCAGAACCCTTCCTTTGGAAAAATGGAGAGAAAAACATAAAACTTGTAAAAACATCTGCCTTGTAAGCTTGCACATCTAAAAAAAGAGCTAAACTCTTTCTCCCTGTCTGTCCCTATTTGAGACATAAATAGTTATTTTATATATTTCAGTGTCTTTAAGATATAAAGGACTTTTTAGATCTAAAATTCTCAATCACTGAATTATTACAAGGTTTTAAACAATATGTTCCTTCAACATCTAAACCTAAAAAGAGACTGGAAAAAGAAAGCACTTTGTCTCAAACTTTACCGAGAACTGGAGCAGTTCTAGCCAGGCCTAAAGCAGTAATAAATAACCTAACCTCTAACTACTCATTGTAAAACAGAGTTTATTCCAGTTGTGATTCCAAGGGGGTCATTAACAGCCATGACATGCAAATTAAATATATTATTCTCCTCTTTAACATGGAATCCTACTCTTTAAGGTGGAATCCTACTCTTAAACTAGTGGGCTTTCTGTAGGAGGGAAAAAGGAGTCACAGAAAGACCTCAGAAAATTTTATAATCTTGTTGTCTCACTTTTGTATACAGCATTACTTATTGTACCTTATTGGTGGTTCTTAACTATTGTCTCTCTCATGATATGTTTATCCAGATTAGCGTGAGGATTTACACAAATATTTGTAGGAAGATACTTCATAAGATCTAAGTCATTTATCTTGTTAGCACACAGCAGACAATCAATTAAGGTAGTATACCCTAATCCATACACTTGTGAATATTGTGCCAGGAAGGTTGAACAGCATCAGGGTCGGTTTAGAGGATTTGAACTTGATACCCTTGACACAAACAGAAATTTGTAGAGGAAGAGCAGGGCTTCACTTTAGAGAGGTTTAATTTGAAGACATGCTGTGATATCTAAAGAAGAAGGTGAAAGTGAACAAGGTCTGCAAGGGTGCAAGAGTTGGGAGGAAGGCAGTATGGTGTTAATTAAGCTCATAGATTTTGGAGTCACATTTATAATATAGCTTTCTAATTTCTCTCATCTCTTTTTATCTCTATTAAATGAGGATAATAGAAAAATAATGAAGATTAAATGAAATAATATGTCAATAACATGTCTCCATCACTTACAATGCCTTAGTAAGTGAAGAATAAATAGTATATATTATAAAATGTATCAAAATACTTATACAAAATATCTGTGTCTACTATGTGCTGGGGGATAGGTACTGATTCAGATAAATTAGTAAACAAGACCCTCATGGTTGCTATTATGTGAAATTTAGTCAAATTGAAGGGATGAGGACTGAATATTGGTGAATTCATGGAAAGAAAAGAGGACTTTTAAAAATATTTTTTTCTTTATATTTTTCTAGAAGATGTCATTAATGTCCTGCACATTCTCTTGGCTTTCACCTCCGTTGACTCTGAAGATCATTTACTGTGAACACCTGTGGTTCTCTGTGCCCTGTGCTTGAGAACGACTTTATTTTTTTGACCGTAGGCCAACATATGACAAGCCACAAATGCCAGGGAGCTAATACCCCATGTAAGCACCCCTTAGCTCAGGAAAAGATCTAGAGTAGGAGGAGAATAGCTCAGCTTTCTGGCTTCTCTTTTGGGGAATTTTAAGGTGTGTTCTACTTTGTCTCCCAGATTTCTACAGTGGGATCAGTTACCCAAAGCCTTGTGGCTAGATGACACATTCTCTGTTGGCCTCATTCTCTGCCTCTCTAGTCCCTTTCCCTGACATCACCAACCGCACTGCTACTTACACTTGAATCCATGTGTCAAGCTCTACTTCCCAGGGATCCCAAACAAGACAGGCACAGACAAGGTTATTGGACTTAGTATTTATTGAATTACTGTCTATCTGGGGTAGACACTGAACTAGTCACTTTACTTGATCTCATCATTCCCCAAAATCATGCAATGTAGTAGCTACTACCTCATTTTGTAGGTGATAAAACTTAGGGTGAGATAATAAATAACTTGCTAACGTTGCTACCAGTGGTAAGTAGTTACTGGGACTCTGTAAAGACTCCAGTTCTCATACTCTTTCTACCACATTCAGTCGCTTAACTTTGACTCTGAAGTTGAACATTTAATGAAGAACCAATTAAATAAGTAAATAATTTTACGGTGTATTAGATTTTGGTAGCCTTTTTATGCCTAAGATTCTATGGTGGTTATATTTGGCGTGGCTGAAGTTAAGTAGTATATGCATTTTAAAATAATCTTCCTGTGAAGCATTCATTTTTGTAGCCAATTCAGCAGCAAAAGATGCTGTGTGTGTATGCATGTCTGTGTGTGTGTGTGTGTGTGTGTGTGTGTGTGTGTGCGTGTAAAGAGGAGAGAAAGAGATAGAGACAGAGAGACATGGCCAATTTTTTAAATAGAAACTTTTAGACATAGCTTATTTTCTGGCCTGATTTTATTAGTTTGAAGTCTTTATAATTGTCACTGCAAGCATGTGTCCAGTTAATTCAAATCTCATTTAAGCCCATTATGGTTCTCTAAAGATAGCTCTGAGATGATGTAATGTAGTTATTCCTCTGAAAGCATTATAATGTAGCCCCACTAACTTGTCTTTCTGATGTATCTTAGCTCAAGTTTGTACCCCACAGAGCCTGAGCCACCCTCCACATGAGGAACCTAAGACAGAATGTCAGTACTGCCTTCTAATGATTTCATCTGAATTGCAAAGTACTGGCTTATGGCCTTATTCATAACTACAGTTTTAGAAACTACTTTGTATAACTAAGAATGACTTCTTCAAAGGATGCAATAAAAGGGATGCCATGATAACAAAGAGCTGAAAAACACGTGCTGGGTGACTTGGAGATGCAATGCTTTGTATGATCTTGAAATTTTAACCATGGTTTCCTCCTGCCACTCACTTACCGAAGAGTCTATGATGGGCTTTAGGTTGCCAAATGGACAGAAGCAACATGGGATAGTGAGGAAGTGCAGAGTCTTTGGAGCGAAATGGATTTGAATTCAAATACTGGCTATAATAACTCTGACATTTTTGGCACATAGTGGAGGCTGAAAAATGTTTGCTGAATTCCTGTTTTCTAATGTAAGCTTTACAAGCCTCAGTTTCTGCATCTGTAGGGTGGGGATAATGCCTACGTCCTTAATAGGATTGTTATGAGCACTAAACAAACCCCTGTATGGAAATATTACAGTAATGCCTGGCATGAAGTAGATAATTAGATAAAGAACACAAATTGATCTACTATTCCATTTAGACACCTAATTAGACATTATTTATTTATCCACCCTTCTCTTAACCCCTGCATAGAATCACATTGGTAATTTGGAGGTGCAGCCATTCAGACCATAGGATTCTACACTGAGTTTGAGTCCTCTCTTGCAAAATATATTCATTCCATTCCAATAGCCCCGTTTCAGCATTAACTTTAAAGTCTAAGTCCAAAGTCTCATCTTAATATCCTCTAAATCAGACATGGGTGGAACTCAAGGTACAATTGATCCTGAGGCAAATTCTTCTACAACTATGAACCTGTGAAATCAACCATGTTAGGTGCTTCCAAAATACAATGGTAGGACAGGTATAGGATACATATTCTCATTCCAAAAAGGAGAAATGGGAAAGAAGAAAGGGGTAAACAGTCCCACACTGGTTCAAAACCTCAAGGCTGGAGAATATCTTCTTTGATGCAAGGTTCTGTCATCCAGGCCACTGCAGGTTGTGATACACGTGTAGCAGCTGTGGAGCCCAGCATTGGAATGTGGGGAACAGAGTCTTGTCTGGCATCAGGCAGACAGCACTGAGGCTGTGCAATTGCCTATGGCTGCCCCTCCTTTGAAATCATTCTGTCTCCCAGGCCCTGGCCCTCTAGGCCTGTGATAGGCAGAGCAGCCCTGATAAGCTCTGAAATCCTTTCAGGGTCATTCTTCCGTTATCTCGATGAGTAGCTTCTCTTGATGTGGCAGATTCATGCTAATCTCCTTATCAAAGAGTGATGCATTTCTCTCCTCCACATACTTTCCCATTCCTTTCAATATGAACTGGCTGAGAATTTTCTAAATTTTCACATTCTGTTTCCTTTTTGATTAACAACTCTGTCTTTTTTTCTATTTGCATTTTACAATAAACACTCAAGAAAAAACAAGCTGCACCTTCAACACTTTGCTTAGAAATTTCCTTAGTCAAATACCCAATTACATTTCTCCCAACTTCTACCTTCTGCAAAACACTAGGGCATGAACACAATTCAGTTGAGTTTGAGTTCTTTATCACTTTATCACAGCGAATGTATTCCTCATTTCCATGCAAAACTTCATCAGAATGGCCTTCAATGTCCATATTTCTACTAACATTCTGATATTACCACTTAGATATTCTCTAAAAAGATTAAAGCTTTCTCTATAGCTCTTTTCTATTCCTGGGCCCATATCAAAATTGCTCTTAAGGGTCCATTTATAGCAATAAATGCATTTTCCAGCAGGAACCCCAAAACTCTTCCAGCTTCTATCCATAACCTAGTTCCAAAGCCTCTTCTACATTTTAGGTATCTGTTACAGAAGCACCCCTGCTTCTTGGTGCCAATTTTCTGTCTTAGTCCATTTGGCATTCTCTAATAACGTATCATAAACTAGGTATCTCATAAATAACAGAAATTTATTTCTCACAGTTCTGGGGGCTGGAAAGTCCAAGATCAAGGTGCCAGCAGATTCAGAGTCTGGTGAGGGCCCACTTCCTTCTTCGTAGATCGCTGTCTTCTTGTTGTAACCTTACTTGATAGAAGTGGCAAGGGAACTCTCTAGGGCCTCTTTCATAATGACACTAATCCCATTTATGAGTGCCCTACCTTCGTGGCCTAATCACCTCCCAAAGCCCCACTTTCTATCACTATCATTTCTGTGATTAGGCATCAATATATGAATTTTGGAGGGACATAAACATTCATATTATAACCCCGAATGTTGAGCATGTATTCAATTTTCAAGTGTTTATCACTGTTGTTATCAATGTTATTTATTTGATTGATGTTTGTTTATTGAAAACATTTATGATCCTCACCAAAACTATAACCTTATTCATGTGTAGTGAGTTTATAAAATGCTTTAATCAAAATTAAATTGTGGGCCGGGCGCGGTGGCTCACGCCTGTAATCCTAGCTCTCTGGGAGGCCGAGGTGGGCGGATTGTTTGAGCTCAGGAGTTCAAAACCAGCCTGAGCAAGAGCAAGACCCCGTCTCTTCTAAAATTAGAAAGAAATTAATTGGACAACTAAAAATATGTAGAAAAAATTAGCCAGGCATGGTGGCGCATGCCTGTAGTCCCAGCTACTCGGGAGGCTGAGGCAGGAGGATCACTTGAGCCCAGGAGTTTGAGGTTACTGTGAGCTAGGATGATGCCACGGCACTCTAGCTCGGGCAACAGAGTGAGACTCTGTCTCAAAAAAAAAAAAAAAAAAAATTGTGGTAACTGAAATTCTTGCCACAAAATCAATTTCTTTACATGTGCATGTATTCACCAAACATAATTTGGCATCTACGATGTGTAGTTGTTAAGCATACAACAATGAATAAAATTAGTCAATAATATGTGCATAAATAGTTATAATATTAGTTTGTGATGATGACCAAATGGGACAGGTTAAAAAAAATTTCAAAGAAAGCATGACTTAGTACATTTAAAGGGAAATAGGAGGGCTAGGTTTAAAAGACTTTCTGAAACTGAGGATGTATGAGCTGAAACATGGCATCCAGAGTTTCTTGGGACAAGATGATAATCCAATAAAAATGTATTAAGGCAGGAAATCTTGAAAGGGCATGTGACATTTGGGGAAGAACTGAAGAACAAAACACATTTGTAATTACATCATAAGTAATAGAAAAAAGAGAGAGAGATATCTGGAGAAGTCATTTGGAAATGATTTTGTGAAAAGATTTCTAGGCAGAGAGACAGGGAGACAGTATGGATAAGCCAAAGTTGAGGACATGCCTGGGAAAAACACAATTTGTGGGAAGACAAATGACAGATAAATGCTAGTTAGTGAAACTTGTTAATGTGTATTATTCTGGTATCATTTTTGGATGATAAGGGCCCAAAGTTGTGTTCAGTGGTTAACCTTTGTTCTCCTAGGTAGACAGGAGGGTGGGGGGCAGGCTACCTGTTGTCTTTGTAAATGTACATCCTGCTTAGGCAACTATAGGGAGGGGGTAAATCTGTGTTACATCTGCTTCTTATTAATAATTGCTTTCAGCTCAACAATCCTTCATATTTGGGGGTGGCATCCTCTAGTCACAAGATGTTTGTTAATAACATACCTGACCTCTACCCAGATCCCAGTTGCACCTCCTCAATTGTGATACACAAATCTCCAGATGTTACCAGTTATCCTTGGGAGTCAAAATTGCCCCTGGTTGAGAACCACTGACCTCATGGAATATATTCCATTGTTTGAAGTAATGTATTCTGTATTCCTTTGAATCTTTAGGATCAAAACTTAACAAATAATTTTGTGTAGGAAATCAGCTAAGCATGAAGCCTAAATCAGCCTTTTAACTTGATTTCAAAAAAAATTAAATACGAGTTCAAGTTTAAGGTCTTTATTCCTAAAAGTTAAGAACTTCATCATTTTAGCCTGCTTTTTGTGTTGTGTCTTGTAGGGCGACCTACGTTTTAACTGTCAACTCTGATTCCTGCTTCATGCCACAAGATTGGAGATGGCTTTGTTTATCAACTATTTGATTAAAAAGATAGTTGATAGTAGTAAAGCTTGGTCAGTATAAGGACAAATGAGCTTATTAAAGGCTGTAAGATCTTCATCTGTGGCCTAGAGGAAAGGAAAATGGAAGAGAGAAAAAAAGTTTTGATGTTCTTTAAGTTTCAAGTTTATAGTGACCTAGGAATAAATCTAAATTGGCAAAATTGCGAACTTTGAAGACATAGTTGTAAGCCAAAATAAAATCATAACTCCTTCCAGCCCCTTGACTGAATGGACTCCCCTCTTGGACAAGGGAACCCCAGAGAAAACTTAAAACTGAGTTCCCAGCCAAAATAGGATGGGAGGTCAGACACACCCCATTATACCCTCTCCCTTGCTAATGGCCATCAGGATTTTTTCCTCAGGGCCAAGCAGAACCTAATCTTGTGGCCCAGACCATCATTCTTTCCTGATAAGACACCACCCACCAACCATGGAGTGGTTGTAACCAATCTACGAAGCATGCTCAGAGAGAGTATTCATGTCCTTTCTTCACCTTTTGACACAAGAAGGTTGCTGTTTTCTGAACATGGACTCCATAAAGGGACATTAAGCTTGATTGTGCATTACACATGTTACACATGTGTTACACATGCATTACATTTATTACACATGTTTCTCCTTTCATAAATATTCATGGCTCCTCCTATAGCTTGTTATGTATATTTGGCCATCCCATTCAGTATAAATTCCTGTTCCCCTTGTCCCTACCTTGAAGTGTGTGTTCTGGCTTCCTGCCAGGGCTCTGCTTCCCAGCCTGTTGGAATGGCCACCCACAGACTGCAACCTTTTATGAGAAATAAAGTTCTCCTTTCCAAATTTATGAACCTCATCATTTTCTTCAGTTAATATACAGATGAAACATAAACTATTGAAATTTTACTAAGAAGAAGGACCTTGGACAACTTAAAGAATTATCAATTTTATATATATTTAAATATATATATATATTTAAAAATTTGTCCTAGACAAATAATTATGTAAGGGCTACAAAATTTATAATAATAACAATAGTAATAATAAAAAACCTTAGGCTTTAGCTTCTTTTTCTGAAAGTGACTTGAAGAAAAAAAATTCTCCAAACTTAACCTGGCCACATGCTGTGTAATTATAGTTAAATCACAAACACAGCCTAGAAGATCTCTCTTTTAAATGCAGATGAAAGTCCAAGCAAAAGGCTTTAAAAAATAAAAATCTTCCTTCCAGCAGTAGAGAATCTTTATGGTCATTGTCCTTGTAGAAAAGGAAGTAAAGACAGCATTGAGTTCTACGAATCTATAGAAAGAGAGTTGTGGGATACACTCAGATCCCCAGAGTTGGTATAAAGATTATTTTAAAGTGGAAACATTTGAGCTACAGAAGATGCAGGAAAAAAAAATCTTATGTGAACTTCCCTTTATCTGACTAAAGCAGAGCCTCCTGAAAATACAGCTGGCATTAACCCCTCTTTAAGGGAGTTTTCTACAAATTCAGCTGCCATGGAGACAGACTACCCACTTCCGTTAGTGTCAGAAAGCCCAATAGAAGCTTCCATATTCTCCCTTTTAAGCCCTACCCTTCCTCACTTTGAAGTTGATATTTAAATATAATCCTTTATTTCGGGCTATTCTAAGATTTACTTATTACACATGCACATGTAAATAAACCTTGTGTTTTCTGTTTTGGTTAGTAACTCTGTTTATTTTTAGCAGACTCGAACCACCAGACCCAAGCTGGAAGAGGAAAAAGTTTTTCCTCATGACAACATTGTCTATATGCTTTAGTTTTGTCAATGCAACAATGGGAAGGTTAAATAGATTGTAATTCTCCTCACAATATATTGTCTTCACTATGTCTGCAAAGATATCTGATTGTTATTTACTGTATTAATTATAGATTGCCAGAGTTGAAAGATAACATTCCTCTCTTTATGCCAAAAAGGAAGTGAAACCCTGACAATTTTAAATGATGGACTCAATGTTTCATGACTGAATTAGAAAAGTTGAAATAAAAAGTGAGTTTTTCTAACTCTTAGACAAGCATAACTCATGGTTCAGTGCAGCCAACCAGATCAGACTTGGCTTGAGGGGAGGGCAATGAAGGATGTGCCGGGGACAGGAGACTTCCTCAGTAGAGCACTATTTCCATTTAACAGTGAAAATATTGTTGGGGCTCAGAAAATGATACTCAGAAGTATGATACTCTGGCATGCCGATTACTTGGAACTGAAGGAGATTAGAAGAGCCTCAGAAGCAGGACATTTTCTCTGAATTTCTTGCACCTTCCTATCTCCTTCCTCCATTCCTCTGCTAAAACAAATTATGGAAACTAGAAATCTTCTTCAAGGCCCCCCTTTGAAAAGCCCTGTATTTCTGCTTAAAGGTGGGAAGGCCATCTTTGGAGATGCTAGTCTGCCACCATCCTCATTTGCCAGCAAATTAATAAACTTCTCTTTCCTTTTCCTCAAACCATTGTCCTTGTTCTTCATTCTCACTGATTCCGCCTCAGGGACAAGTACTGAACTTTTGGTGGTAACAAAAGGAATCTGAACAACAAGGCTTTGCTGGGTTTGCCTTTTAGTTTATTACCGTTAGATCATATCTTTTTTGTCCAATCATTTCTACGCAAGTGCCCATTCTTCATCAAACCTAAGCATAAAAATAGAAATTTTCCATGAGTCTTTGGGTTTTCATTTCTGAAGATGCCTGTGTCACACAGAACCTTGGTTAAATATGTTTGTTATGCATGTCTCATGCTAACCTGACTTTTGTCATAAGGGTGTCAACAGCCACGTACCTTGCAATGGATGAGGAAAAGATACTACCTTTTTGCCTCTACGGCATAGCATAAGATCCCCCCTCCTATTGATGATAAAGTTTTTGAAACCAAAAGCAATACATGCCCTTCATTAATAGAAATAGCACGATGTTACTGACTTTCAGATCTCAGGATACCTGATGTGGTCCCAGAATACAGGCTAATTTTGGGAATAGGAGGTATAGTAGGAAAAAGTCAAACCCACTTTAAAGTGAATGTTGTACTAATTTTAAAAATATTTTGCATGAATTATTTATAACGGCTTCTGGGGAGGATTTTTATTTGCTTCTGTCTTTCTACTTTGTTAAAGCAACACATTTTAAATAGGCCCATGAAACTAATTTAGCCAGTCTCCCTATCATAGAAGGCTTGTGATTCATTATGCTACTGTATTTATGATGTTTGTTGGCATGATCTGTGTAAAAGTAATTACGATACCAATTTTATTTATCTAGTCTCAGGTTATTTGACCCATCCCAATAAATTCTTATATTTACAATCACTTAAAAAGGGACAGCTAGGCTGGGTGCCATGGCTCATGTCTGTAACCCTAGTACTTTGGGAGACCAAGGTGGGAAGATTGCCTGAGGCCCAGAATTTGAGACCAATCTGGGCAACATAGTGAGACCCCATCTCTACCAAAGGGTAAAAAAATTAGCCAGGCATTGTGGCATGTGCCGGTAGTCATAGCTACTCAGGTGGCTGAGGTGGGAGGATAACTTGAGCCCAGGAATTTGAGGCTACAGTGAGCTATGATTAATCCACTACACTCCAGTCTGGGCAGCAAAATGAGACCCTGTCTCAAAAAAATTAAAAAAAAAGTTAAGAAAAGGAAAAAGTAATTCCCTTTATAAAATAAGGGACAACTAAAATGCACTTCTGCACTAAGTAAAATTAATGGCTCCTGATGAGCCTCAGAGATCCTGGGCCCATAACTTTTCCTCTAATAACATACTAGGATCTTCATGCAAGTTCTTTTATTTTTTCTCACTTAAACATTTTATTTAAACTTCCCTGTGATAAAGTTGGCATGTTTGGGAGATGGAATTGACTAAATGCCAAGTAGAATTCTGATGTGAATTTTATGGAGGGAGGCTACATAGAAATCTGTGCATGAACAGATTGGCTACGAAATATACCACACAACCCAGTAACATGCTATATCAATGTTGTCGCTTTTCACAGTCCCTGGATTAATGTTTTTTGGCATCTTAATGATTTGTTCTGTCCAGTGGTTTAGTTGGACACTGTTGTCAATGCAATCATTATGAGTATCAAACACTGAATCAAGTGTTTTCTAGTTTTTTTCTTCCTCTGAATTTTATAAGTGAAACTCACATTGAACTAATTTGCTTTCTGAAGGAAACCCATTGTTAATTTCATAAGCTCCCTCCATATTACAAAAAGAGTACTAAAAAATTATTACTAACATTGAAAAAAGAAAAAAAATAGGTGAATACAATTGTTCCTATTAGATATTTTTTTTCTTATTGCAAAAAATAAATGGTATTTTCTCTCTTCTTCTTTTCTCTTGGACAGTCAAAGAATTATAGAATATTAAGGAACAAGATGATCAGCTTTTCTGTCATATGTTGACAATGCATTGAAAAGAGAATAACCTTTTTATTATCCGAGATCACCAGTTGGTCAAATCCTGGGAAGAGTGCTAAATTGATTATCAGTGGGAGTGTTTCCAATTCAGCACAGTTTTCTGTGTGCCTTCCTAATGGCATCATTTTAACCAATGAATGTTTGCTGCTGTGTGTTTTACCAAAGAAGGATGGGCTCAAACAAAGGAAGGGTGCACTGGAATCTTCAGAATGTCTTGCTTGCCTAGCAGACCAGATCTTCTTCATTAGGAAACAGGACTACTGAACTTGTAATGTTGCATTCTGTTTTTCTCCTTCACTCCTGTTGATTAATACCAAGGCATGGGCAAATATCTCCTCACCAAGGACAAGAGTAAAAATGCTTGCCATAGATCCCTGATGAATTTAAATCAAACCTAGAACCTTTGTCTTCCCTTATAGAACATTCTTTGCTGAGATTTTTTTTTTAATGACATTCAGTCTAGGTGATATATATGTGACTTTCCAACAATATTTATGATTTTTCAAAATTCACTTTCCCATTTGGCAGTATATGTGGAGTAGACTATCTTATTATTATTTCAAAATATTTGCTGCCTTTTCCTGGGGAAGGATGAATTCTTTTCCCCATTGGTTAACAAAATGGGAGTGGCAGTTCTTTTCACCAGGGTATAGGTTACCAAGTTCTGCCACAGTAACTGGTAATGTTCCAACTAGAGTGTGCTCTCTCAGCATCAGACCTTCAATGGATATAAAGTTTCAATAAGGAATTTTACTTTGTTGTAAACTGCTATGATTTAGGAATATTTGTTACCACAGGGCAACCCAGTTTATGCTGATACACTGTCTCTTATGGAGACTTGAGGGAAAGTAAAGGCAAATTATCATTTGACAATGACTATTATATGCCAGGCAATTTTCATATTCCAATTCAATAAGTTATAACTAGGGGAATTACTTAAGTAATATGCATAATTGAAATTGGAGTAAAATGTACTTGGGATTCAGAATAAATATTTTCCATTTTCAGGTCCCTAAATTCAGCTAAAGATTAGCTCTTTTTTTCCTGAAGCAAAATGACTGTTTGCCTCATGGTTTTTTAGTTATTTCTTTTTATTCTATGCCAAAGCTTGCTGATTTTGATTAGGGCAGTTATACTTATTTGAGTAAGGGTAAAAAGAAGAAAAGCAAAATGTACTTCCTCAGCATAGTGTGTTTATTCTTCTTAGACATGGTGTGGAACTGAAGTACCAAGATTTCTAGATGGGTATCAAAAAATATTTACTAGGTACACAATGGAGGCAGCCACCCAACATAAATATCAGTGAACTGTGGATAATGCTCTCAGTGGCAAGATGTGAGAAGAGGTTTTCCTGCTCATAATAATAGGAACATATTCATTAGATTCTCAATTGGAGCTCAAGCCCAAGAAGTTTCAAGTATGATCGAAGCCAGGCCAAGGTTAGCAGAAAAACTTCGGTAAGCTTCCAGAGAAACTTGTGTTAGTTTTGTAATAACTAAAGGACAACATTTATAGCCCTGCCCTGGGGTTACTAATTTTGTTTCAGTGGGACCAGTTCATTAGGGTGGTCCTTCTCTCTGTCACAGAAGGAACTTTGATTACAAATGTCAGAAACCCAATCTCACTAACTCGAACTCAAAGGAGAACTTATTGTTCATTTACCATTAAAATTGTTTAGTTTTAAATGATGGAATTATTTCACAAAAGCCTCCAAGGGTAATGTTTCAGCAATGGTTCAATTTAGTTTACAAATCACTGGAGACAGTGTCTGCTTTTTCCCCTTCTGGTCTTTTTATCTTTGTGCTGGTTTTCTCCTCAAACAAGCCCTTGAAAGGTAGTAGGAAAAATGGCCACTGACAACTTCAAACTTAAATCAGCCATACAATTTGAGATTCCAGAGAAGGCAAATCCTTTTTCCAAAATAGGTAAAATCAAGGGAGAGCCTCTAATTGAATCATCTTGGATAATATGCTAATCACTGTGGCTTGAGGATGGGCCGCTCTTGTCCAGATTGGTGCCATGTACCACAAGTTTAATAATGGGACAGAGGAGAGTCTCAGCTAAGCTGTATGGAATGGATTTTCCACATGAAGAAGGATGCTGTTACCGGAGGAGAGAAGAAACGAAATATGTCGGAGAGACAAAAACAGTGGCTAGACCAGAACACTACTCATATCCCCTTTGGTTGGGCAATCTCATGGCCAGATGGAGTTGTAGTTTGTCTTTACTCTTGTAAGCAGACAAGAACCCAAACTCTATAAAATAATTTAAAGAGATTTATTCTGAGCCAAACATTTGTGACCATGGCCTAGAGAGCTACACTTCAAGAAGGCTTGAGCAAGTAGTGGTCCTGCCATGGTTGGGTTACAGTTTGGTTTTATACATTTGAGGGAGATAGGAATATCACATAAAGTCACAAATCAACACTTGGAAGGCATACATTGGTCTGGCTTCAAAAGGCAGGACATGTCAAAGCAGGGGATTGCAGGTTATAGGTGAGTTTAAAGAGTCTTTGATTTGTATTAATAATTGGTTAAATAAATGAAGCTTTGTCTAAAGGCTTGGAGTGTTTTAAATTAAGATAAGGAAGTCTGCTAATCATAGACAAGCCACTGGGCATATACCAAGACTCCAATGATCTGTTAAGTAATTGATGACCTGCAGGTGTGGTTTAACCTTTGTCTCAGATGGCTTTAGGCTTGTTAATTATTTTGTATCTTATTGTTACAAAGAATAACTTCAAAAAAAAATAGGGCATAAGTAGGCATGTCTGACGTCCCTTCTCATGGCCAGCAACTCAGCTTTAAGGTGTTTTTTATTTGGGGTCCCCTTGGCCAAGAGGGGGTCCATTCAGTTAACTGAGGGGCTTAAGATTTTATTTTAGTTCACACTCTGGAGTTTAAGTATTCATTAACAGCATGGGAAGTCTAGTCATGTAAGCACAGACATTGTCGAATATTGCCTTCTCCAATATCACAATCTGTTGATAAGACAAAGATGAGTTTATTGTTTACCTTGGTAAGAGAAAACACCACTTCCAAGCTTTGATAGTGTTTCGGAGAGGAAAATATCGGGTTAGAATTTACTGATAATTGGAAGTTAAGGTGTATCTTTCAATACCAGCATTGCAGGGCAGAGGGGTTAATTAAGGTTGGATAAGAATCATGGTGTAAGAGTTTGGGACTGGTGAAAGCTGCAAAGCAAGGATTTTGAGGCAAAGGGTTCAGAAGATTCTTAGGGCATACCTGTTTATACTTTTTGTTGAAGAGCGATGGATGTTTCAGGAGATTTTTGTAACAAACAATCCAGTTATTTGCTTGAACAAGAGACTCAAAGAATAGTAGAGTTATGCTAATGAAGCCAATAGAATAATAGTTATGTTAATGTAGACAGTAAACTCTGTGAGGAGAAGTAATTTTGTTCCTTAGTGTCCAAGCTGTATGTGGGAACATGTGTTTTTAGTTCTCAGCATCTTTTGACCTAGAAAAATTGTAATGGTATAAGAATGTTTTTAAAATTCTTTAAAATGGTAAACATTCATTTAAGCTGATAAAAAGGAAATAATTTATTTAACAGATGTTAAACTGTAAATAAGATAAGATAAAGATAAATTATTAAAAGAAACTTTTAAAGGTAAAATGTCTTTAAAACTTAAGGAAATAAATACATTTTCTATCATTCTTCACCCAGCTATTTTAAACAAAGGTTATTATAATATTCAGGATGGTATTAAAATTTATATATACTTTACTATTGAGAAGAAATGTTTTGAACTCATTTTGATTTTCCTCCTAGTTTTGAGGTGGCCTCTCTTCTGATTGCTCTTATCTTTCTGGAGCAGCTTCTATCCTGGAGCTCTATCCCTTGGTGTTATTGAGAGAAACCCTTTATTGTTTTTGTTTTTTTCCTTGCAATCTTCTGTTGTGTGGGTTGAAGGTTTGATCCTATCATTTCTCTTTCCTATTATTTCCTTTTGCTACAACAAGTAGCATATGATACACCTTGATTTAGGTAACCTGAATTATTTTAAAGGGCCCAAAAGCTTAGGATCACAACTATTTTGATACTGCTTATGAATTTCTTTATAGATATGCTATATTTTGAAACTCTGAGAACAGAATTCAGTTGATGAGTAAATGTCAAATGCTCTATAAATGTAAATTGCAATGTAGATTTTCAGACAATCTAGAAATGTAACTACTGTGTGAAATACACAGACCTATAGTGTAAATGGAGGTAACTGGGTTGGAAATAAATTGCCTCTAACAATGTTTTGACTGACATTTCTGTTACATGAGCCACCTATTGTCCTCATTGTCATCTGTGTGTGTGTATGTGCGTGTATGTGTGTATTTTGTTTTTTTTTTTTTTTTTGAGACAGAGTCTCACTGTGTTGCCTGGGCTAGAGTGCCGTGGCGTCAGCCTAGCTCACAGCAACCTCAAACTCTTGGGCTCAAGGGATCCTTCTGCCTCAGCTCCCGAGTAGCTGGGACCACAGGCATGCGCCACAATGCCCAGCTAATTTTTTCTATATATTTTTAGTTGTCCAATTAATTTCTTTCTAATTTTAGTAGAGACAGGGTCTCACTCTTGCTCAGGCTGGTTTCGAACTCCTGAGCTCAAACAATCCGCCCTCCTTGGCCTCCCAGAGAGCTAGGATTACAGGCGTGAGCCAGCACGCCCGGCCTTGTGTATTTTTTATTTCTCTGTCTGCCATGCCTTTCCCAGGCTCACTGTCCTCCTATTTAGACACTGATCTGTTAGCATCTCCATATGGCAGCTGGTAAAAATAAACAAAGGATGGGCTACTTCCTTCCACCAGGCAATTGTCTGTGACATGGAATTTCAGTTGTAACAGAAGCACTAAAATTTAATGATCCACCCAAGAAGGTTCTGGTTCTTTTCTGTGTTTGAAAATGTGCTGCCATCCTCCCTCCCAGAGGGTACACTACACTTAGAAAGCAGTACTCTTCTCTTTATATTGAAGTAAACCACATGCCAACTTTTGACCCATAAGAGGAAAAGCTCCTTATCTACAGTGTATACGCGTCTCATGCTAGAAGTCACAGAGGAAAGCTTGAGCAGTTTATACTCCTCAAGTGTCATTTAGAATGCACTTACTGCACTTATTGCTCAGATCAAGATTCCCCTTCTCTGGATAAAATGTATAAGCACTCACATAAGCCCCAGACACACCCAAAACACACACACACACACACACACACACACAGAGGTGGGGTAGGGAGAAAGAGAGAGAAAAGGCAAATCCACCACTCATGCATGAAAGTGCTTTCTTCAGACAAAACAATGACAAAATCGGATCTATAAGGAAAGTGCTTATCAAAGCAAAATTGCATCTTGACAAAGTTAAACAGGAAAGGAAGACTTCATGGCTATTGCAGTAGAAGAAGAGGCCTAGTGCATGAGCTCAACTCTGCTGAAACAAAATGCTGGAGAGCTTTTAAGAGCTGGGGTCATGGTGGGGAATCATAGTCCATCCTTGCTTGCTAATTGGCCTTACCCATAAAAAAAGTGAACTTTCTAGCTTCAAGGCAGGAGGTAGTTTTGCATCTTAGAGCAAGACCCCCACCCTCTCACAGAGACCGAGAGATAGGAGTCCTATTTTCCTGGATGATTGATTACTTTTCTAAATGATAGTTCCCAGGTTTTTGAGAAAGGCATTTCTAGGGTTGTAAAATTGGCAAGAGACTGGGCATACGCTTCAAAGGGGCAGGGAAAGAATTTACAATTACAAATTCTCTAATGTAAATGCTCTAAGGGAAGGGAGATCAGGGTCCCAGAGACAGGAACACGCCTGTCTAGATTTTGTCAAGCTGAGGAAAAGATTAAGGCCGTCTTGGTCACATGTCATGGAGGTCACTTCCTATATTCATCTGGAAGTTTCTTTGCAAAAAAAGATATCTCCCTTGGCATCATTTTGGATGTGATATGGCACAATTCACGTCTATGAAATAGGCTTATGTCTATGGAAATTGAGCTGGAAGTACTGGGACTGCTATTGCTGCTAACTTTTTCCCTATGTAGCCATTCATTCTCTTGGGTTAACCTTTTTTTACCTTGGGGTTCTCTTCTTATAAACAAACATATTTGGATAATATACATTTTTATATTAATTCAGTATATATCTATATTTATTTGAATATATATTTAAACATATTTAAATAAATATACAAGCATCCTCAGTATCTGCAGGGGCTTGGTTCCAGGACTGTGTGTGCCAAAATCCATGGATGCTCAAGTTCCTTATATAAAATGGTGTAGTATTTGTATATAACCTATAAACATCCTCCTGTATACTTAAATTATCTCTAGATCACTTGTAATACATAATACAATGTAAATGCTATGTAAATAGTTGTTATACTATATTGTTTATGGAATGATGATAAAAAAATCAGTACAGAAGAAACCATCTTTTAAAAATATATTTGATCTGCATTTGGTTGAATCCACAGTTGCAGAACCCACAGACATGGAACACTGACTGTATATTAATATATATTTTGTATGTTTATTGAAACATAAATTTGAATATATAAGTTTAAAGCAAAGTGACCTTCAAGACTTTAGCACATAGAGAGCATAAAGAAGATTAAAATAGCACAGGAAGAAGGGGAAATAATTTTTGTTACATTTTTACTATGAATCATGCAGTCTTAAGCCCTCTGCTGTTCCTTAGTTATCACAACAACCTTATAAACTATGGTGGTCCTTGTTTAAAATGTAAGTGAACCCAGAAACTTAATGTCACCTAACAAGGTCATGCTGCTATTGAGGGGTAGAGCTGGGATTCTCACACAAGACTGTAATACATTCCTTCATTTGTGGTACGTGATCACTGACAGCTTTGAGGCACCACCTTTACACTTCTTCCTTCTGCTTCACATCTGAACAAGCCCATAGAAAAGGGGGAGCAGATCCTACAAATCCCCCCAAGGAGGAGCCCTCACCCTGGTCCTACTCCTAACCTCAATTGCCTCTTTCTTCACTCAAACTGCTTGGGTGCCTGCCCTACTCTATTAAAAATGAAATCCCATTAGGTGATTAACTAACCTTTTTATACACTCTTAGTGATATATGTTGCTATCAGTCTTGATGTTCGTATCACTTTTGGATATGAGATTGATCCTTCCCTCTGCAGGCAGGACAACTCCAAAGCAAAGGCTATGCAAAATGAAAAGGAGAGATAGGCCTTTTACAAACACAAATCACCACTGCATTCTTCAGTGGCCAAAATTCATGTGCCTTTAGCCACATGACCCCTCCCCAAGCCATAAACAATTCTCAGTCAGAAAAAGTATCAAAAAAAAAAAAAAAGCTCATTTGAAAGAGAAGCAGTTTAAACACAATTTGCAATGATTGTATATTTGAATTTTGGTTCATTTCCCTTTCCATATGTTTTTGGTTCTAGCAATTATAAATTGTAGTCACGTGGATAATAGGAATCAAAGTAAACTTTATTACAGTAAAGGACTATGGTTTAAGACTTGGTTCTCCCTTCTTTGTTATGAATATAATGAATTTTTTAAAAATAGAGAGCCTATTGCTGAGCTAGAAGACAAATGCTATGTTGCAATAGTAAAAGCAGAACATCTTATGCATCTTCTAAAAGATTTAGTCAAAGAATTGTCCCTGTGGGTAGTGAACATCTGTTTCATCTAGATCCCCCTTTCCAATTCTCTGATAACAGAACTGATTTTCCTCTGAGGAAGCTATTCCATATGTTTCAACAGAGCTAAGTCCTTTAAATTCATAACGTTTGTCCCAGACACAGATGTGGTCATGAAGCCCGGGCTTGAGCTATGAAAGCACTTTATCCTCTTGAACCTACTAGTAGGTTTAGAAATGGGGACAAGACTCAATTCAGACCAACCAGACTCCTCTCTGGGAATCTTCTGCCAGAACTTTTCAAATAATGGCATCTTTCACTGGGATTGCTAGGCAGGTAGGGTGTGTACCTAAAGCGCTGTCACAGGTGGTAGGTGGTTTTCACTCTCTGAGGGCAGATGCATTTGAGAGACAGAAAATGACACAAGGCTCTAAAATATAATTCCTAAAACCAGTTGTCTTTGGAAGTTTCAGTTATGTAAGCTAAAGAACTCTCCCTTTCTGCCTAAGCTAGTTTGAATTGAATTGAGTTTCTATTACTAGTGATAAAAAGTCTAAACTATACATGTGCTATTATACCATGCCATGAAAGAAATACTATGTAAAGTGACTACATAAATTATCATCCAAATCAGCACATTTTTACAAGTGAAAATGGACACTACTCATACTTATGTAGGGCCCAACTAGGACACATGGTAACCTCAGTAATTGGGGCTGTGCCATATTATATCGCATATTTTCTAAACTTGTAATAGCTTCTTCCATGCCCACAGGTGTTTTAACACATACTTTGTGTGTAAGAAAACAGCTTTTAAAAATAACTGCCACTGAAGATTGTGTCCATGCTTTAGCACTCTACCTGTGCCTGTCTGTCTGTCTGTCTGTCTGTCTATCTATCTATCTATCTATCTATCTTATCTATCTATCTATCTATCTATCTATCTATCTATCTATCTATCTATCTATCATCCATCTCCTTTAAATGACTTATAAGTTGGGGGAGAGACTAGTTTAGAGATAAATTTCCTGGAGTAATAAACAAAGATCATCTGTCAAGGTAGGAGTCCCAGAGTGGAGAAGAGACAGGTAAGCAGCCCTATGTGGTATGACCGTAGTGGCATGCACTCTGCTTTGGCCTAACCAATAATACTTCCTTGTTTCTTTCTCTTTATGGAACCCTTCTTTTCTCTTTATACAGCAATGTGCTTAGGATTAAATATAATTGTTCTAAGTCTATTTTAATAATTTAATTCCCCTTTGTTAATGAATGATCTTTGGAAGGCTTTTTGTCCATGTATGGCCAATGGGCTGTAAAGAGAAGGCTATTGCTGATTCCTAGCCAAGTTTCTCTTTACTGAGAGAGGCACAAGAAGATACATTGTTTTTGCTTTGCATTCCTTTCCCACCCATATTTCTGTTTTGGATACTATGCATTAAACTTAATGACCGAAACTGTGGCAGTGATTTTGTGTCCATGAGGCAGTAAGTCTGGGGGTAGGAATCAGCCCACTGAGGATGGTGGTGTGGAAACATAAAAAGTTTTGGGGTTTCCTTAATGGAATTACTAAGTCGTAAAATCATTCCTAAGATTCCTGCCTCCATACTTCTTGTTAAATAACCAATTTATGTTTTATTGGTCAAGCCATTGTCAGGAGATATTCTGTGACTTTTACCTGAAAGCATCCTAATTAATACAGGAGGTGTAAATTGGACATCAGGCTGTCAGTGTCCCATGACATGGTCATACACTATGGATCAGCAAATTCTACAGACAATTTTCACCTAAAGTCCCACAGCAACACAAATGCTGCCCCTATATTTTTCAAGAAAGAACTATCTAGACAGGACTCCTATAGCCCACATAATAAAATCTCTCTCTCTTTCTACTTCTCTCCTCCTCTCCCCCCTCCTTTTACCTTTCCTCCCCCTTCTCCCCTTCCCGTTCTCCCCTCTCCCCTCATCCCTCTCTCCCTTTTCATTCTTCTGGGGCAAATCATTTCTCAAGTGTAGGTACAGGAAAAAGTCAATAAACATTTATGAGAAAACCACAAATATCTACTTGGATACACTTTTTTTGTTTTGATATCCAGTCTCTGCACTGACTTTATAATCATTTCCTGACTAAATATAAGAGTAATGATGACTATTATTGCAAAGAAACTAATTAATAGATTGGCTGTTCTGAAAAGCTTTATAAACCCTATGTAACTTAGGGCCATTCCCTCTCTCAGTGCTTGGCAGATAGCAATATTACCGCAGTGTATTGAACTTTCCACATATTACTGTCTCCAAGCTTCCATTTCCAAGTATCACTTTGAGACCACTGGATGGTGATGGAATGAGCATTGGTATAGCCATTCGGAGGCATGGGCTTTCGTCACATCTTTGCTACCTGCAACACCTGCCACTCAAGGCAGTGTGTGGAAGCCCATAGGAGATTTCAGTTTTGTAGTCTGTTAAGTGAGAAATTCAGATGAGAGAATTTAGATTTCTAAAATTTTATATTCAGAATTCAAAGAGGTGCCATCTCGGGAAAATAGGTTACATAGCACAGTACCATTAGAGGTGGCATGGAAAGTTGTGTTGAGAAGTGTATGGACTAAATAATGGCCCCCAGAGATACCCAGGACCTAATTCCTGGAAACTGTGAATGCTATCTTATCTAGCAAAAGGGTTTTTGCATATGTGATTAAGTTACAAATCTTCAGATGGGAAGATTATCCTGAATTAGTTGGATGGGCACTAAATGTGATTACAAGGATCCTTATAAGAGAGAGACAGATTTGGCTACAGAAGAGAAGGATATGTGACCACACTGCTGCTTTTGAAGATGAAAGAGGGACCATGAGCCAAAGGATGCAAGAAATGTAGCTCTAGAAGCTGAAAAAGACAAGAAATGGATTTTTTTCTGAAGGCTAGGAGCACAGCCCTGCCAACACCATGATTTTTCACATCTGTCCAGAACTGTGAGAGTTTTGTTTTGTACTGTTTTAAGCCACTAAGTTTGTGATAATTTGTCACAGTAGCATAGGTAAATAATCCAATAAGAATGGTGAAATCTTGACTTTAGCAGAGATGTGGACTAGGATATATTTGAGATTTCCCATTCTTTTTTTTTTTTTCAGGATATTATGGGGGTACAGATGTTTAGGTTATGTATGTAGCCCTTGCCCCGCCCCCTGCTCCCCTAAGTCCGAGTTTCAAATATGTCTATCATTTGGGTGGTGCACATTGCACTCTTTGTGCATGCAAGATCACTTGTTGTTTTTCCATGTTTTCATCTATAAATTAGAAATTGTTGTACTAAAATTGAAAAAAACACCAGAGTTTTGACTTATGGTCAGTGTGTCTTGCTGACCATTTCATCTCTGTAAGTCTGATGTACCTTTGTGTTAGATTACAATGAGGGTTAAAATCTCTCAAAGCAAGTAAAGCAGATATTACTCAATAGGCTCCAAACTGCTGCTGTAATGAATCAAAACAATAATAAATGTGAAGAGCTTTTTAACTATAGAGACCACACATATACTGAATATTAATTAATGCTTTAAAGGCATTTAAATAACAGTCAAGTTCCTGATAGATGACACCTCTCAAAAAGCACAAAGTCTTTGGCATTTACTCACTTTTTAAAGAAGCTGCAGAGTTATTACAGTTTAATGCTTTTACTAAGAGTTAAAGTGTTAGGGCTTTTTTTCTTCTTCCTATTGACACTTCATTGTATAAATCTTACACAACTGGAATGAGTACATGAATAATATGCAGATTTTATTGGAGGTTCTGTAACCTTACATCACAAATTCATCACATGACTTTAAGATTAATTATAATCATCCAGTCCCTCGATATTTCAGGGGGATTGGTTCCAAGACATGCCATGGATATAAAAATTTCCAGATGCTCAAATCCCTTATATAAAATGGTGTCATATTTGCATATAACCATGCATATCCTCCCAGATAAGCTAAATTTTCTCTAGGAAACCTATAATACCTAATATGACATAAATGCTATGTAAATAGTTGTTACACTATATTTTTTATTTGTATTATTTTTTATTGTTATGGTGTTGTTTGATTGGGTTTTTCATTCAAGTATTTTTAATCGAAAATTGGTTGAATCTGCTGATGCAGAATCCACAGATGCAAAGGGCTGATTATAATTGAAATTATAAAAATTCAAGCTATCTGTGTTATATGCTGGCTAATCTTTGTTTTCTAAAGTTATGCATAGTGAACAAGCAGTTAAATTTGAATGGAGATGTGTACTTGTATACTTGTAGTTTCAGAAGGACATTGAGAATTTTTGTTACTCCCTATTTCCATTTGTACCTAAGGGCAATTTTTTTCTACTGGGCACACATGCCTGGTACCACAAACAGAAGAACATTAAGAAAATGAAGGCCAGGCGCGGTGGCTCACTCCTGTAATCCTAGCTCTCTGGGAGGCTGAGGCGGGAGGATTGTTTGAGCTCAGGAGTTCGAAACCAGCCTGAGCAAGAGCGAGACCCTGTCTCTACCAAAAATAAAAAGAAATTAATTGGACAACTAAAAATATATAGAAAAAAACAAATTAGCCGGGCATGGTGGCGCATGCCTGTAGTCCCAGCTACTCGGCAGGCTGAGGCAGGAGGATCACTTGAGCCCAGGAGTTTGAGGTTGCTGTGAGCTAGGATAACGCCATGGCACTCTAGCCCGGGCCACACAGTGAGAATTTTTCTCAAAAAAAAAAAAAAAAAAAAGAAAGAAAATGAAAACTGTCTATATTTTCTATAGTTTCTCCCTTCAAGTACATGATTAAATATGCATGCTAATACAGCTCACAAAATAATTGAAAGTCAAAATTCTGTGCATTTGTAAAAATATTGTTAAATTTCTTTAAATATTTCATTAAATAAATTATATTCTTCGACAAATAATAATTATAACAACTATAAAAACATAATTAAGGAAAATATGTTTATCAATGCATATTCACTTGCTCGTAAATATTAACTAAATAGCCAAACCTTAAGTTCACTCGACAAAAATGACTGAGTACTGCTTAGTGATGATACTTTCTGAGAAATGCATTGTTAGGTGACTTTATTGCTGTAAATATCATAGAGGGTACTTACATAAATCTAGGTTGTATAGTGTACTACACAACAAGGCTACATGGTATAGTCTATTACTCCTAGGCTACAAACCTATGCAGCATGTTACTGTACTGAATGCTGTAGACAATTGTAACACAATGGCAAGTATCAGTGTATCTGAACACACCTAAACATAGAAAAGGTGCAGTAAAAATAAGTTAAAAAGGACAAAAACGACACCCCTATCATAAGGCACTTACAATGGAGCTTTAAGAACTGGAAGTTACTCTGGGTGAGTCAGTGAGTGAGCGGTGAGTGAATGTGAGGCCTAGGACAGTACCATGCACTACTTACTGTAGACTTTATAAACACTTTATATTTAGGCTACACTAAATTTATTAAAAAAATATTTCTTCAGTGATAAATTAACAGCTTACTATAAATTTTTACTTCGTAAATGTTTCAATTTTTTAAACTTTTTGATCTTTTATAATAACACTTAGCTTAAAACATAAACACATTCTCCAGCTGTACAAAAATATTCTTTATATTCTTTTTCTATAAACATTTTTCTACTTTAAAATTTCTAAATTTTTATTTACTTTTTAAACATTTTTGTTAAAAACTAAGACCAAGCACACACATTAGTCTAGGCCTACACAGAGTCGAGGTCATCAACATCACTGTCTTCCACCTCCACATCTGGACCCCCTGAAAGGTCTTCAGGGGCAGTAACAGGCATGGAGCTGTCATCCCCTATGGTAACAATGCTGTCTTCCAGAATATATCATGAAGGACCTGACTGAGGTTGTTTTGCAGTTAACATTTTTTAATAAATAGAAGGTATACACTCTAAAATAATGATAAAAAGTGCAGTAAATCCATAAACCAGTAACATAGTTGTTTACTATCATCATCAAGTTTTATGCACTGTACATAATTGTATGTGCTAGATCTTTATATGACTGGCAGATCAGGTTTGTTTACATCAGCATCTCCACAAACACATGAGTTATGTGTTGTGCTAGAACATCACTAGGTGATAGGAATTTTTCAGCAGCGCTACCATCTTATGGGACCACTGTGGTGTGTTGCATGTGATCCATCATTGACCAAAAGGTCATTATGAAGTGCATGACTGCTTGCAAGCTGATAAGCAATGAGTATATCCCAGAACAAACACACAGTCACAAACACTCACTGTACCAAAGACCTCATGGAGCTTATAGTCTATGATAAATATTGTGTGAGAGTGAGAAATTCCTGGGAGACATCTAGCCCTCTATTCTCATTATAAAATTGAAAGTCGTAGTCCTACACAAGTGGAAGGATTTGATCAAGAACTATTTAGAAGGCAGGTAAAGACTAGAGCCCCAGTCTTTCTGATTCATAGTGTGTGTTAATCTAAGAAGCCAAGTTCATATAAATTTGAGCACATTATTTTATTTGCTTTGATTAATATTGTGTATGTTTGCATTGCTGTTTGAAAATTCAGCAAATAATTTGGGACCTATTAGCCAATTCAGTACTGCATGGGAGGGAAAAATGGCTTTCCTCCCCTTCTATGTTCTTTGCCTGTGCTAAAAATTAAATCAACATAAGACATATTCACAGGAGAAAAAGCATTTTAATTATCACACATCCACCCACCTATGCACACACACACCTTTACATTACAGACGTAGATGTCTTCTGCAAAAGGACAACTTTTCAGAGCTACTCCTGTGTCAGTTTCTCAGAATAACCAGCTCAGACCAAAGAAGTTGTATTTTGGGGTGGGGCATATTCTGGTCTCCTCCAGTCATTTTTGGGGATGGTGTCTCCTGAGCCAGCGATACCTTACAATGATTTAGTGAATGGAGATCCTTTCAAAATGTAAGCCAGGTCACACCACTCTACTGAAAAACCTGTGCTGGCTCACTGTTTCTCTCGGGGCAAATGTTAAAATTCTCCAAATGCCCCATAGGTTAATATATAATCTGCCCTCTAGCGTCTCTTTTACTTCTCTAACTTCTCATACTCTCTCCTCTCTTACTCTACTCCAGCCATGCTATCCTCCATGCCTTCCTCAAGCACGTCAGTCTCACTCCCACCTCAGGCCCTCGACACTTTCCTCACGCGGACAGATCTGCTCCCAGATATCTGCAGCACCTGCTCCCACACAGCTTTCAAGAATTTTCTCAGAGGCCACCTCAGGGAGGGCAATTCTGAGGACTTATTTAAAACCAATCCCATCTTCTCCTCCCACAACACTTTATTCTGCCTCTGTCTCACTCCTTCTTTTTCCACACCACCTAAGGTGTGGAAACCATGGGCTTAGATGGCTTAGATGTGGAAACCATAATGGCTTAGATGGCTTAACCATCTAAGCCATTATGTAATTTCCTTGCTGATTATTTTATTATTTATAATATCTAGTGTCTTTCTTCCCCAGCTGGAATATAAGCTCCCCAAGGATGATGATTTTTGTCTATTCTGTGCAGTCATATATCCCAAGTACCTAAAAATAATAAAATGTGTGCAGTAGACACTCAGTTAATATGTATTGCATAAATGAGCATTGGTGTTATGCTTATTACAGCATGCACATTAAGTGTTGGTAGGAAAGAGATCTAAGAGATACTGAATTCTACTTTATACTCACCTAGCTCCCACCTAGAAGACTGTCTGATAAAACCTGTCATATAACATATACCTGCACATGTGTGCTGATTAATGGATATATTAACAGCTTGTAGGGTCTTACAGAAAGATGGGAGAGGAGATTACTTTTTACAACACACCAAAGCACTTCTCATAATCCTCTTAAACACTGTTGTCATTCCCAGGTATTAATTTCTTTCTTTCTTCTATTAAGTTATCAGTTATTTGAATAGGTTCATGATAATAAATTTAGAACACCAATTTGTGAGGATAAATTCCATTTGTCAGTGCAAATACAGATTACAGGTAGCCCTGGAGCTGAGGAATACCATTGATTTTTGGTAAAATTTGTGAGTCTGCAGTTTTATTATCAAACTTGCTCTGATTTGTAATCCCAAATTTCTCTTGTTTTGGGTTAAAGATCTCACCTTCCTTGTGTCTGGGCTTCCTCAGCTATTTCTTGAAGTAAGCATCAGTGAAATGCCTTGAGATTTTCACATTGCTGATATCAGTGTGGCAATGACGAATTTCTGATGTGTTCCATGCAGAGGATCCAGAGTTCGGCCCAAAAAAACCAGACACTGCCCAGCTGCTTCAGGAAAAGCACTCTCTATGGCACCAGTGAGAATAATTAGAATGGTCCTAGGAACGATGCTAGATGGAAGTTTTCTCACGTGCTGACTGAAGGTGTTTTTTGTTTTTTTTGCCATGTCTCAACAGCTTTTGAGGAACATCTTCAGTAGCGTAATATCTAGGCATTTCGTGAAGTTTTACCATCTGGTACAACCATTCCTGTCCCTCTCCACTGGTTTCATGACAGTAGGAACAACCTTTCTTTCTTACTCTTTTCAATTTTGGATTTAGTGGCTGAGTATTTCCTTTTGTGCACAGCCTTTCTGGAATATGTAGCAGATTGGGAATATCTGCCAATTCCTCTGACAAGAACAGGATTTTGGCTGCAGTGGGGCTTCCCCTTCTTGGGTTTTTAGCCCTAAGGTTGCCCTTTTAACCTTGCTACTGCCATCAGCCTTCTAGGCTTCAGGTTTCTCGCTAGTATCCAGCTTCTCTGCTTTTCCACTAGCCATCTTGCAGGATGGGAAATAGCCCAAGTATTTATTTCTCAAGGCAGCTTCCGCATCTATGTTTTCTCCCAGAGCTTTGTAATCACCTTCTCATTCCTCTCCCTCACCCTGATTTTTTGGAGTCAGTTGACCTCTTTTCAACACGCTATGATTAACTTTCTCCCAACTGTGTATCTACTTTATGTGAAATTTAGCAAAACAGAAAGTCTGGCTAAGGAATCCTCTCTCCTTAACTGTGACCATTGGTATGTGCAGTGTAGAGAGAGGTATCATCTTGCTGTTTTATGTGAACTCAACTTTTTCTCTACAGAGTGTTCAGTAATTAAACAGTATTATTTAGCCTTCTTGGAAGCCAGGAGAGAATAAATTATTCCATGAGATAAGAAGTTTTATGTCTACATACAGGGAACCTGACCGAGAGTTTTGTCCTTCTCCAAGAGACAACAGAGTTAAACTAGGGTGATACAAGAGAAGTAAGTCAAATTGAATCTAACAGAATGATAGAAATGGATTGTATCCAGAGTCCTAAGAAAAAAAAAGCAATAAAGAGAGATTTAAACCAAAAACAAAATAAGTATAAGAGACCAAGAAATAAAAATCCAGAGAGATTCAGAGGAAATGAATCAGAAGTAAAAGTCACAGAGATGATAACAGCAATAGCGAGAGAAATAATTAGTTGAATGTAAAAATAACTGTTCATTAAGTAGTAATCCATAAAACTGAAGTCAAAGAGGCAAATTTATTAATAACTGTCTCTCTGCCTATTGTGGGAAAAATACAAAATGTTGCATCGGTTGTTACTTTTGGGAGACTTTGAAGCCTGCATATTCTCTATGATGTTCTTTCAGTGTGAGTTCAGGTGCGCAGGTCATCGGAAGGGTACCTCCTACCCCCAGTTAGTCTTGTTGATTTCCTGTATTCCCAGGGCCTTGATTGCAGAACCACATGGAGCAAAAAGAGAATAACTCTGAGATTACTTTGGAAGAATTATCAGGGTACAAGGAGACCATCTGCATTGATCTCAACATTCAATATCACATCAAAATGTGATATTTATACTTGACTGCTGAAAGGATTTGTGCTATATAAATATATGCGTAAGTGAAGTCTGTACTTGTTAATAGCAAGTTTGTATCATATTTCTCTCCGTGTATATAAAGTAGGTTCTCTATATTACCTAGAACAATGAAATTAAAACTGTGAATGAGCAAGAAAAAGCTAAGGGAGAAGACTTCCCAGCTGTCACTCCATTTCATTTTATTTGATCTCTTTCATAAAGAGGTTCAGGATGAGATTTTATTAAAAAAAAATGTTTCTGCAATTTAAAAAAGCACCGTATAGCATCTCCAAAGAAATAATTAAAATGTGACACTGGAAATAGATGGATATCTGTGATAAATTCTTTGTGACCATTTCATTGTTTTCAGTTAGGGAGGTGGCATTTTTTGTTTTTAGGAACTATTGGGCCATGTACTATTTTTTTTTCTTTACTCATTTTCTCTCTTTCCTTCCTCCTCTTCTCATCAAAATTTACAAATAATTATAAATAAATATTAACAAATCATTTAATAGTATGAAGAAATATTAAGCTAAAAGACATGCCATTGTTTCCACGGAGCTTGTGTTCCAATAGAGATGATGCATGAAATCATGTCTAACTATAAACTGAAATAAGATCTGTGAAGGAAAGTAACAGTGTCCCAAGAAAGCAAATAACTAAGAGAAGGGACACACTGATTTTAGGGAAGATATTTGATACGGGAACTGTGGAATATTTGGAAATTACTAAGGGAAAAAAATGGGGTTTGCCAAAGAAGAAAGACGCGGTAACACTGCTAGGGTTGAATACTCCTGTCCATGGCGTAATGTCATTGTGTCCTCTCTACCTGCCTGCTACTCATGACAACGGAATGTGCAAACATTTCTGGGTTATTTTTTGTACCTCTGTAATTTGTTTCCAGGAACATGGGATCCCTCTGATACACCCCTTTGCCAAATTCCTGGTAACGAACCTAGAATGCAGTGGGTTTTGAGTAGAAAAAGAGAGAGGTGGACTTGGTGACATGGGACTGGAGAAGAAGGAAGGTGAGACAATGCAGAAACTTGCTCAACATGTTAAGAACTTTGGTTTCTTTCTAAGAACATTCAGCTGTTCATTCTACAAATATGTGTTGCCTGCATACTATAGGCATTTGGGGGTATATACTAGCAAAGACGATGAATAAGAATATTATGCTGCATGTTAGAAGGTGCAAAACACTATGATAAAAGATAAAGATAGAGGATCAGGAGGGAGGGCAGCAGTGTTATAATATATTAGTGCAATAATGTTATCGGCTTTCTCTTTGAAAGACTGAGAGCCAGCTAGATGGGAGAATTTTGCAATAGTTTAGGGCAGAAGTAATGGATTGGCCCGAGTTCATGGCACAAAAGATAATGAGAAGTAAAGCAGGTAAAATTGGCAGGACTCCATGGTGCATTGATATGAAGGATGAAATAAAAGGGAAGTATCAAGGGTGGATGGTTGGTGCAGAATTGATCAATGGTAGCTCAATTTTTGAGACAGAGAACACTGGATAAGGCTAGATTGGTCACTTTTTCCAGCTTGCAGTAATCAGGAACCTTAAATTAATTCCTTAGTAATCCACCAAAATCTTATGACATGGCATGAGCTGAATACATACTCTTTTTTCTTTCATCTTTCTTTAAACGCATTGACTGTTTGCAATTTTGTATTTTAACAGTGGTTGTGACTAAGCTAGAGTTAGTAATAATTTTTAACGTTACAGAAATCTGTTCACTTAGATCTCATTGCGTGGCATAAGTCAGTCTGTTTGTATGATAAAGGTTTGCAGCTAAAGTTGGCATTTTGCTTTCTCTCTAGCGTGAGTTGCTATTTCTTCAATGAACTTTATTGGGCATCTGCATATGTATGTCTCCCTACCATCTGTTGATGGGTTATTGAATGAAACATTTGACTTGTTTAAGGGCCTCAGTATTTACCCATCTTTAATTCTTCTGAGAATTGACAAAAGGACTAGAAAGTTTATCACACATGTACCTTTGGATGCTGCTTGCCATATTGGCATTTTGGTCCTAGCTGCTGCTCACACAGACCTCTCAGCGATTGCCCACTGCCATTAGATGCTGTCAAGGTCTCAATTATAGCCCATTTCCCATGTAAAAGAAAAGTTTTGCACTGGACGCTTGTTACAAAAAGTAAGATATATATTTTTCAGACTATTGCAGTAGGGGAGAAACTTTAGTGTGAACTAGGCTCAACTCTACTAAAATAAAAGACAGGAGGCTTTTTAAATGCCAGGATGTGCTAAAAGAAGAGGATTCAAGGACATAGGCAGCAGGATGGGGAGGAGGGAGTATTTGTCATGTGATAGATTTGTCATGTGATTAAGCCTTTTGTGTTTGCTAATTGACACTTATCTAGAGGAGAAAAATAATATTTCTGGTATCTTTATGTAGGAGATAGTTTTGCAAATTGGAGCAAAGTGCTCACCAAAATTGTGTTTTACCTTTCCACCAAAATTGGGAGATAGAGGAGGAGCTATCTCTTTAGATGTTTGTATTTCAAAGAAACAGCTCCCAGAACGTTGAGGAAATATTTCTCTGTAGGAAGGTTACACTTCGAAGGAGCAGAGAAAGGATTAACAATTGCAAGTTTTCAAATACAAATGCTCTAAGAAAAGGGAGATTGGTGGCCTATAATCAGATGTTGACTGGAACAACAGTAAATTCCTTTGGCAGCATTGAGCTTTCTCAGGTAGGCAATTCAAGGGAGTTGGGATCTTATTAGGGATATTGATCTTGGGCTGAAGAAATCAGGCTAGAGTATTGTTAAGTCTCAGTGTGGAGGGTTAAACAGAGTAATTTGTGCCAAGACTTTTTTGGTTGTCACTCAATTCCCATCACTCTAAAACTGACTGTGCTCCTCCACCAAATTTTTGATTCTCTCATCCAACTTGACACTTGGAGCTGCTAAAGCATCTTGCACCTGAAATATTTTTGGGGAAATCTTCTATCTACTGATACAGTCTGTAATGCTCAGTGTATCCACCTACCATAGGTTGTATTTCTCGAAGATCACATGGGTTTCCAGGGGCATTTATTAAATAGTTAAATGTGGACTCAAGTACATTCACTATTTGTAACCTCAAATCACCATTTCCTTCTTACATGTAACACGTTTTCCCATGACATTGTTCCAGATTTCTTCCTCATTTATTTCCTTAGGGAATTTCCCGGTCTTTTTATCCTCATGTTGTCTGCTGTAAGACTCATTCCCCTATTCCTATTAGATAGACGAGTGCATGTCAGAAAGAATCTTAATTTTGCACAAAATGTTTATCTCTTGTGGACTAAATGGTTGCATTTTTAAAATTGGTTGATGAAGCTATTGATATCTTAGATGTTATCTGATTATATTCTTCACATATTAGTTCATCTGAAACTTAGCTTGAACTCAATGAACATCTAGCAGTATTTAGTTCTACCCTTGCAAAATTGACATATTAGTTGGAAAAAAGAAAAATTTTTAAAAATTGTGATTTTTGTAAAATGAATCAGTTTGACAGCCACAGAACATTGTAAAACTTTCAGAGAGAAGTGAGAGTGTGATCCACTCCTGAAAGAAATTTGTTTAACCTCTCTACTCTCCCTTAGATCTTGATGCTGAATTCTCTCATATATAAAATGCAAATTCTCTGTTGACTATTTTGGTTTATCAAGTGATATTTAATGCCAGGAATGAGATCAATTAAAATTTGTATGTTTGTACATTTGAATCTTGACAATAGTTCTTATGTAAGTGAACTTGGTTCAAATAGTTAATATTTAACATCATTTTATTCAGGGCTTTCTATTAGTAATGAAAATGTTAATTGAGGATGACTGGATCCATATTCTTTAATAAGAAATAAACTCTTTTATTGAATATTTAAGCTAAGTTTAAGTACATGTAAACAAACTTCAGATACCACAGTGTGTTTTGAGTATTAAATTCTAAATTTTCTCATCTGTGAAATGGTACTTCCTGTAGTCTAGTGATGAAAATAAAAAGGTCTTTTACTAGTCTTACTGTATCAAAATGCCTTATTGTGTATTGTTTAAAAGAATAAACTAATCAGTTTAGCTTTCTTATCCCTATGACTTATTTATGCATTTGGTGTTTTTCAGAGTACTCCCACAATAAAGTCCTTAAGTGATGTCATTTGCTTATAAATCCAACATGAAAAACCTAAAAGTTGACTCTCAGCATTTTCTTTGCCTTCTTCATTTTGTGGTTGGTTGTGACCTACATAATTTCCCTGAAATGAGTCAAGTTCCTTCCAAATAGTTTAGCATTCCAAGCACTCCATATAGGCTGCTGCACAATAGTTGTTCTTTGCTCATTTCTACTGCCAACGTATTTTGTTATAAAAATGAACCATATTTTTTTGCCAATAATAATATATTTGCTGTAAATGCTATATTGCAAATTTCACCAGTTTCCATAAAAAACCTTATCATCACTATTGCTTTTCTCTAAAGAAATAGATGTACAAAAACTGTGTGGAGGGGGAAAGATTTTAAATATTAATTGTATATGTAGATGGTTCCAAGTGATATCCAGCAAAAGCTGGGAGTAATTTTTCAGTTCCATTCACCTACTTAGCGTGTATACCAGGGTCAATCATAATGGAAAAAAAAAAAAATCCCCCAAACACGCAACTACAACTTCGTTTTTCTTATCCTTGCTGTAATGGAGGCTCCAAGTTGACACAGATGGTAATAATAAGGAGGCAAGTTCTGAAAGCTGCCAACTGCGTCATCTTGACCTCTTTCAACACACCTCATCTGAAACGATAACTATAATTCCTGTCCTGCATTATGCTGCACCGTAGTGCCACACATCTTTTAAAAGTATTAAGGAAACCATTCAGAGAGCATTATTGGAAAATAAGAGAGGACAAACTATTCTGGTCAACCAAATAATGAGTTTTAATACTTCCCAGCAGTTACCTAAAAATCCCGGCTGAATTCAAAGACATTAAGAGGTAAAGAGGGAAAAGGTCTTGCTAGAAGTGAGAGACAGGCTGGAGGAGAGTTTCTTCAGAGCTCACATGCTGTCTAACAGTGTTATCTTCTGCCACTTTTGTCTGCAATATTTCAACATATAAAAATCCATTGCAGTGTTGGTGAAGGCCCCCATATCAGAGGTCTTTCTCTTTTAGAAGAAACATTCATGAAAAGCAATTCCATCTTATATTCAGAGGGTGCCTCGGTCAAGCAAAATTCTATCCTGCTTTATTTTACCCTTAACTTAAAAAAAAGTGAGTAGCAATAGCACTTTAAAATTAATTGAATCAATAAATATTCCTTGTCCAGTTTTATAATAAGATGATTAAATGAAAAATTTTGTCATATGCCATGATATTTATCTGCGTGAAAAAATATTACTATTTACTATAAAAACAAACATTGCTGTTGTTCTAAAATGGAGCCACGTTTACACAACTGTCATGTTAAAGTAAAAACCAATAGCCTGTCACAATGAATTTGCGCAGTCATTTATGTAATTCTTTTTAAATTTAGAATATCTGAAAATACAAAAGAAAATGTCATTTATTATTGATTTCTTCAATCCTGCAGTAAACAGAATTCAGCTCAGATAGTTCAAGAAACTTTCCAGATTAAGAACATAGCCAATGTATGCTGATATACCCAGAGATTAGCAGTAGCAGGAAGTCCTTACAACCCTACAGCTGAAGGACAAAGGAAAGTAACAGCACTGCTTAATTCTAGGTGCACTAGAGCCTTAAAGTAGTGGTGTCCTTTATGGGAGCTGCAGTCACTGAAGATATCAACTATGGACAAATAATGCTGCCAAGTATAATAGCGAGTGGGAAGCAAAAACCTTAACTTTCTCGCTTGCCCTGTGATTCCCGTTTCACTACTTCCCATTGACGGAACCCAGCAACGAGAGCCCGGTAACACAAACCAAGGGGTTGGCCTCCTACAGCATAAAGAAGAGTGTGGAAAGACAAAGAATAAATCGAGGTCAGAAGGCAAAATAAGAAACACAAACATGCACATTCCCAGTACAAAGACTTGACGACAAAGAATTAACATCTGGTAATTTTGGCCTCCAGCTATTTTTTAGAAAGCAAGTATCACTTCATTATTTCTGTATGTACCACAAATATTGATTTTTAAAAAATTTAAAAATGCATAAAATCACAAAAAGAAAGAAACAACAATCTGTCCAAATCTTTCCACATAAAAGTAAACATCATTAAGCTATGAGTAAACCTCATTTCAGGTATTTCTCTACTTATGTATACAGATACATGGGAAAGTGGAAAGACGGAAATCTTTTGTTAATAAAAGGTAGCCATACCGTTTAATGCGATTATAGTAAAATTATTAAACTTAATTTTACTTTGGCAAGGTGTGGTGGCTCACTCCTGTAATCTCAGCCCTTTGGAAGGCCAGGATGGGAAGATGGCTTGGGGCCAAGAGTTTAAGACATAGCAACATAGGAAAACCCTGTCTCTAGAAAAAATAAGAAAAATTAGCCAGTGATATGCGCCTGTTGTTCCAGCTACTTGGAAGGCTGGGATGAGATGCTCACTTGAGCCTGGGAGTTTCAGGCTGCTGTGAGCTATGATCAGACCATTGCATTCCAGCCTGTGCAATAGACCAAGACCTTGTCTCAGTAATATTACTTTAATTTATAAGAATAAAAAAAATCTAAATAAAACATTATAATATTGGAGTTCAGATAAATGTTTCATTGCTACAATGCTATTGTATATTTAAAAATAACCTAAAGTTTAGAAAATATTTTGTTCATGAGATTAAGAGATCTGAATTAATAGGTTTACATTTGAAGAAATTTATTAACTCCCTTCCACAAACAAGGAATGCATAAGCATGTAGCATATTTCCTTCACTCTTCTGCCTGTATTCCAACATTTGTTAGATATGTTATTATATTTACACTTTTCAAGTTTATTTCGTATATTGTTACATTCTGCAAGAATATTTAGTTCTATTTTTATTAGGATTAGATTTTCATCCCTGGTAGTTTAGAAGATTTTCTGTACTTAAATTCATTATTTGTTTCAAGTCTTATATTCTATAAATTCTTTGGTTCTTTCATGTTTTTAAATGCCTCCATGGCCTGTTTATACCTGAAAGATAACTTAGCTGGCTATAAAATTATTGGGATACACTCCTGTTCCTTTTAAACTATTAAACATTGCTCCACTATCTTTAGGTACAACATATTGCTACAGAGAATATATGAGACTTATTTGATTTTTCTTCCTTGTTTGTGTTTTCTTTCTCTACTCTAGACGTATAATGGTTACCATAAAATTTAATAACTTGAAAAGGGTATGTCTTAATGTTGAGTAATCTGAATTAAAATTTCCTGGTATACCATATACAAGTTAAGTTTTCTCCATATCTTTCTTTTTTCATATAAAGTTAAAAATTGTCCCAAAGAGATTATTCTGCCTACAGATGTAGCCCTCACGTTCCTCAAAAGTCAATTAAAATATTTTAAAGAAAGTGTATGAATCTATAAATATCTAGAAAGTTGAAACACTGAAATCAACAAAGGGCTTTAAAAAACAAACAGAAAAGAATTTTAAAACCAAATGAATACACTTTTGAGTTATGTTCCAGGCCAAAAGGTGATGAATTACTGCAGTGACTATTCCCTGGCAACAGAATAAAAGGAGAAGTGGCTTAGTAAAAAGCAGATTCAGAATGAGTACTTTGAGTGTAAATCATATAAGATTCAACTGATTTTCTTTCTTCTAGAGTCTTTAGGTTAGGAAAAAATGTGAAAGATATCTTGTTTTGGAAAGTTGTTAAATTACAATGTCTCATATCCAGGATGGAGAGTTCAGATTGAATAGTACTAAAATTAGGAAAATGAGTATCCAGTTTAAATATCATGTCCAAACATTAACAATGAATGATTTTTTGAATCTGGAAGAACATTTCTTGTAGGATATAGAAGCTAAGCTGTAAAATTTCTGTTAAAAGAGTTCATCTTGTTCAGACATCTCCTATGTGACTGTGACTTTGTTCAATTCAGAGTCATTTTATAAAAAGTATTAATATTTGTTCAATATGGGAGGGAGATCACTCAAAGTTTATAGAAGGATATTTCAAAAGATTCAGCCTTATACTACTCAAAATTTCATTTCACTGACATAGTTGAAGACCGAGTGAATATGTTTATCAAGTGTATGGATGACCCAAAGTCGTGGGGAATATATATTAGTTAGATCACCAAACCGAGATGCAACAATATCTTGGCAGACTAGAACGGTGGAATGATCTGACAAGAAGGAATTGCATAGAGACATCTGGATCTCTCAAACCAATTTTAAAGATACAAGAGAGGAACAAAATCAATGAGTAGCAGAATAGATGAGAAAACTCAGTAGTTAGAGTTGACAGTAATTTTACTATAATATTAAAAATGTGGACTGACTTTTAGGAAAAATATTAATGAAACATAAGAAAAATTTATGGCTTACTCATTTGGCTACCTGTGATGTTAGAAATATTAGTTCTGGGTGCAACATCTCAAAAGTGGTATAGGCTGTCCCAATCATGGTTAGAAGAGATCAGAGGGGTTAAAGGAAATTTGACACCAGGTGTAAAGCATAGTTCGAGGAACCGAGGAGGTTACACTAGGTAAAACTATTGAGTGAAGGCCAAATATCTCCAAATATATGAAGAGGTATCATGTAAAAAGACGTTATATATGTTCCCTACAGCCTCGAAGGAGCCTGCTGATCTAAGACACAGAGTCGAAGTTATTAACAGATACCCAAACTTCACAGAAATCCAAAGACAGGAAACATGATGTGGACAGCTCTTATGTTAATAAATTCCTCATCATCGGAATAAGGCCTTGAAGAGGCTTTTAGTAAAATTATCCGAAAATTGGATAAATAATAAAATCAATTGTTTTAAAGTCCTTTCTAAACTAAGATTATATAACTATATTAGTGCCTATTTTTTTAAATTTTTTCTAAGAATGTAGAAAAATAATTTAACCCAAATGACCTAGGTTTTAATTGTTTCCACCACTCACTAGCTGGGCAATATTGAGCAAATTATGTAAGTGCTTGGTGCTTTAGTTTCCTCATCTGTTATGTAGGAATAAATAATGCATTGAAAAAAATCACATGAATTAATATGTGGAAAGTACAGTGAATGTCAGAGTAAACATACATACTCCACAAATATGGTTATTAGTATTTTGTGCAAAACACTAAACAATACAACTCTTTAGCATTGCTGTTCAAACTATGTCTCCACAGAAACCTAGATTGCCAATGGAAGTGCCTCTGGAGGGACAAAATGAGAAAGGACAAAGATGAGCAAGCCAGATCACCTGACCGTGACCACAGAACTTCCATGTAAGCTACCTCTTTTGTACCGTGTTCAGCAGTCACTGGTCCATAGTGTTAGGAAATATTTATGATAGAATGAATATATGTGTTAATTAATTAATAGTGGGTTTATCTATAAGATAATTTTTAAGAAATTTATCTGGTGCTAAAGTAAAAAAAAAAAAAAAGCTCAATAATCTTAGCTCAATGGTTTGTTCATCAGAAATACCATCAAGAGATCCATTGATAATTATTAATAGATAGAATATATTTGTTATTACATAAGTAAGATATGTTAACACATTTGATATTTATGTGAACAATGTTTAGATGTTTCCTTAGCAGTGTCAAATACTTATTTTCAAAGCATACTGGAATAATGTATTTTATACTTAATATTAAGAGTTATAAATTAATTGGGGTTGCTATCTACCCATTATTTTCTCTAAAATTCTCAAATTCACATCCTTGAAAAAGATTTTTTATTCTCATCTCATGGATGAGAAAATTGTGGCCAGACCACATAACTAATGTTTGAACTTATATTTTATCGTTAATGACAATCACAGCACTTTTATTGAGGGCTGAAATAATGCTAGACACTCCAGCAAGAGAATTATATGAATTACCTTCATTGATCCTTACTACAAATCTGGAGTTGAGCATTGGCTTGATCACAGTAGTTATACCCAAAGATGAGGAAATTGAGGTTTAGTAACACAGTAAAATTGCCCAAGTTCACTCTTGAGTATAAAACGTTCTTTAAGGAATCCCCTTGATCTATTCCATCTGCTTTTCTGGATGATTCAAAAGACCATGTCTGATTTTCATTGTGTCATATTTTATCCATATCCTATCAACAAAATAGACCATAGAAGAAACACGTTCCAAACTAGATGTACATGATACTACTCTGTATAACAATCCCTCTAAATGTTTTATTTAGCCTCCCAGGGATAACTTCTTATTTGATAATTGCTAAAATAATTTTGTTTTATGCAATTTCCTATCATTTGCATCAGTATTTATTTATTTTATATAAAAGACATCAGTGTAAGCAGAACAGTAAAGAGGAAAGTTTGATCTTATTTATTTTTAATATTCTGGAAGCAAATACATAGCCTGAGGAACTTTTACAGGAAATACAGAAAATATACAATCTTGAGATACTCAAAAATTTAATTGTTAATGTTGCCACATTGCTAAAATACTTACTCTAGTTGTACTAATTATATGACATCTGCCCTCATAATAATGTTACATTACATAAGTATTTTAGTTTGGAATCTCCATAGTGGGGAGAAAAAAAGAGAATTCCTAAAAAATGACAAATTCATATACAAATGTACAAGTGCAGAAATTTGAAAATTCATTTGAAAGACTTTTTTTAAAAAACGAAATATGTTTAGCCTCTTATTTTTAACCCATAAGCATTCAGTTATATGCTAACTAGTGGGATAAGGAAGATGTCCAGCTGCTAGGTGTCAGAATGCTCAATTAGGAAAATGAGTCAAACTGACAGTAAAACTTAAGCCTTATTCGCTTACTGAGAGAGTGTAGGAAAGAGGAAAAGAAAACAGGAAATGTCTACTCCCTAATGTCCCATGTTCCCATGTTTCTTCGTAGCAGGGCACCGGGCAAGAGGCAGATTACATGTAGCCCAAGGGAGAGGGGAATCCTATCTCTTCTGAGAAGCCCTAAATAAAAGTCTCTGCCATTTTTTAAACCCTAAGAAACCAGGGATAGTGGGAGGTGGAGGGGTAAGAGTGGAAAGTTTCTGAGTCAGGGTGTAGAAAAATGGCTTAATCAAGATCCCCAGATAAGGTCTCCCAAAAGGAAGCACCCATGTTAGGATACATACACGCTCATGGGCATGGCTGGCCTGGATGGGGGAGGCTGGGTCCTTGACTGCACCTGCCCCCAGCGAAGGTAACACTTTACCTGTACACCAAGTCTGTTGTGGGAAGGGCAGCTTTTACCCACGAAGGTTGCCAGGCAAAGTCTTTGTTAATTACCTGTGGTTGGGCCTGAAAGATCACACATAAGATTTTGGCCTGGAGCTGAACTCCTCAGAAGACTTTGATATCTTCATAAATGTAAACAGTAAACAGATGTACCCTATCTTTTGGAAATGGAAAAAGCTATATTTGCAGTGTGACTACGCTTTGAGTGAATTCTAGAAAATGTACCACGCTGCCAATTTAGGGTATCATAAGCCTAAAATATAACCTTTTGCCCTGAATAGAAAGCTAATAGGCTATAATAGAAACTTCTTTTATTTGTGTGTTTTTCTAAATAATAATAATAATATTCAGATCAACTCAAATTTGTGGGGATTTTTAGTATTTTGTTTTGTTTACAAAATTTGCATTGCTATTTTGGATAAAAAGTCATGATTTAACTGCGAAAGGAGATGAATTTTAAAGGTCAAAATCTTGAACTTAACAGATAATAAAATCTGGTTGAAGACAATGCTTTATCTTCATCAAAGGAGATTGCTAGGCACCACTGTGCTCCTGCTGAGGTGCGGAATATAATACTCCAAAGTACACCACTTTGGCATGCTGAGTATTTTGAACTAAAGGAGATTGGAAGGCCTCAGAAGCTGAAGCAAGATCTCTGACAACTTCTCCTGCCTTCCTGTCTCTTGCACCTTTTCTTCTTTAAGTGGGTCATAGAAACCAGGATTTTTCTTACCTAAGGCAGGTCATAGAAATTAGAACCCCTTTTTCCAAAAGCTAGCCATAAAATCTAGAAAGATCACTCTATTCCTTCTCTTTTTTCCCTTGAAGACCCTGATTCCAGAGGGGTCCTGCCCCAAACCCAGGAGGAAGGAATGCTACAAAGAGAAGTCAGGAGGAATCTAAACAGGTCAGACCTTGCCGGGTTTCTCCTCCTTAATCTATTACCATTGGATCATGCCCTTTTGTTCAATCATATTTCTATATGGCTGCCTGTTCTCCATTGAAACTAAGCATAAGACAGACAATTTTCCATGGGTTTTTTGGTCTTCATTTCTGAGGACTCCTATGTCATGTAAAACTTCAATTAAATATATTTATTATGATATTTTAAAGTATACCCTAACTTTCCTCTTGTTAATCTGTCTTTTGTTATAGTGGCAGCCATGACCCTTAAGATGGGTGAGGAAAGGTAGGACACCTTCTCACCTCTATATCCCACTGTGGACAGCTGACAAAGTAAAGACTGAGACTGTGAATATATGGTGGTCTTCCAGCTTGTATCCTTGTAGTCTGAGCCTGTCTGGATGTATCTTTATTTCAACCCTGATTTTACATTTTTCATTCTTTGACATTCTTATCTTTTAGCCTTTATGTCAAAGATCTCTCTCTTTCTCCCTCTCTCATACATTACTCTTACTTTTTGATTTTGTATTTAACTTTATTTTTCTTGAAATATACACATAGTTTAGAATTAAATAGATCTGGATTTTGTTTTCCTAAAAGATAGCAGTATCCTAAACCAATCCCATCTTCTTTTTTCAGTCAACATACACAATATTATCTGTTTACTTCCACTTTGGAAACTGAAGATTTATCTCTTTCTAAGTTCTATTCAGCTCTCTTTTTCAAATTTTTCTATCACCATTATTCTAGCATTTACTTTAACGTAAGTTTCATCAAGGTGGGATCTTTTTCTGTTTGTTCACTGATGTATCTAAAGCATCCACAACTATAACTGGTACAGAGGAGATATTTAATAAATAATTTTTGAACTGTTAAATGAATCCTGGAATTTTTTTTTCTTTTACCTCTCTCTTTTATTTGATTATCATTTTCACTGGGTCTATGTTTTTCCTTCTCTTGTTTTATTTCCTTGTTTGGCAGAACGCAACTCCAGGGAGCTCTGCAAGAGTGTATGGAAGGTTTTGAGGTTTTTTTGTTTTTTTTTTTTAGAAATAATGTGTAATTAAACCTGAATGATTATCCATGTAAAGAATTCTAGTTTAGAAATTATTCACCCTCAGAATTTTGAAAGTATTCATTCTACCCCTACTTTTAGTGGGAACTTGACAGGGTATACAACTTTAGATTGAAAATAAATTTCCCCCCAATAGTTAGAAGGCATTGCTTCATCATATTCTAGATTTAGCATTTTATAGGAATGCCAAGGGCATTAATTAATCTTGTACGGTTTGTTTCTCTTTGGAAGCTGTAGACTCTTCTATTTCCCCCAGTGTTCTGAAGCTTCAGAAATCTTTGTCTTAGTCTACATCTGTTTTCAACCACTGCACTGGGTTCTTCCATTGACCCTTTTAATCTGGACACTTTTACTATTCTTCCATTCTCAGAAACCTTTTTCAATTGTCTAGATGATTTTCTCTACTCTTTCTGAATCCGATTATTTCAAAATTGGATCTACTCGATTGATTGGTTCTGTAACATTCCAATTCTTTATCTTTGATATTCAACTATTTCAGAATTATCCTGTGTTATAATTATGTGAGATTTTTTCTTGTCCTTATCCTCCAATCTTTCTATTGAGTATTTCATTTCTATTACATGTGCAATTTCTGAGCCCTCTTCTGTTCTTGGACATTTTTAGCATCTTCCTTTTGTTTTATGGATGCATTATCTTCTCTTGTCTCTCAGGGGTCATTATACATGGCTGAAATGCCAATCTTTGCAGAAAGTTCACATGACTTGCTTAGGTAGATTAGCTGCTTTGTCTGATGTATTTCCAAAGACAAGTGATTATATCTTTTTATTACATGCATGTTCTATCACAGTTTATACATTATTTAATATTACCTATTTTACAAGCTAGAAATTTTGGCAGCATTTACATTATATTAATGTCCCTCGCTATACTCTAAAATGTTCAAAGTCATAAGCCTCTTTAAATTTTTGGAATAATAAACTTAAAAAATAAATAAAAAATACATACTTGCTTTCACCTTATTTATAGTTCTATCCTTAGGATTCAGCAGGGTGCATATCATGCTATATATTTCAGGATACATCTTACAAGTAAACTGATGAAATTTGAAAAAGATTTTTTTCTTATAAAACATTTCAGTGGCCCTTAATTTTCAAGGATGTATTTTATACTTGGGAAGCCATTTACCCATCTATTTGGTAACAGTATTGCTTTTAAATCCATTTGGTACCATAGAGAGGTAAATTGTTTTAAAAAATTATAAATCCTATGAATTTAATCACAAAATTAGTTTATGATGAATACATGCAAATATGAATTGAAGAAAGAAACAATTTCATAGGGACTGAGAATATGTTATTCACTTGTAAATATACTTATTAGCTCTCATGGAATCAGCATATTGTCAGACATTATATTTCTCTGCAGATACAGTTTAGAGCAGCTAATTAATTAGTAGATAGATGCAGCCAAAATTTGAAAACAAATACAATAAAAGAAATTGTCTTGTCAGATTTTAAACTAAAGATTGTACAAATTACTTATTCCCTATATACTATTTGATACTTAACCATTCTACATAAGTAACCTTGACATAGCTCCTCATTGCCTAGAAACATTCTTTGCACTTTAAGAGCATGGAACCTTTCCTTGTTGAACCAGAAATCCAGATGAAACAGGAGAGGAAGAGTTTCAAAGAATGACAGTGACAAGACCTGATGTTGCCAGCTTTGCAGATAGCTGAAGGGGGCCAGAAGCCAAGGAACACGGGTGGTTCTAGAAGCTGGAAATGGCCCTCACCTAAGAGCCAGCAAGGAGACGGGAACCTGCATCCTACCTCGGTAAGGAATGAACTCCTGCTGACAACTTGAATGAGGAAACAGCCTCTTTTGGAGCCTTCGCAGAAGAATACAGCCTGCCAACACCTTGAGTTTAGTCCTGTGAAACCTGTGTGTGATTTCTGGTAACGTGTCTTTCAAGTCATTGAGTCTGTGGTACTTGGTTATTGCAGCAATAGAAAACTGATACAACATTATAACAATTTCTCTCTCTTTGAGTTCATGAAGAACTTGTTACACTTCTTAATATTGTTATCAGTGAGAAATTTTATACTGTATTTTAAGAAAAATGTGTGAATTTCTTTTAAACCACTTTTCGCAAGTCTTTGGTATTCCACTTTGTTTGGGTCTACTGGTTCAAGCATTAAAATCACATAGTGATTAAAGGCTTCCTAAACAATTACATAGCCTTTATTTAGCTCAGAGATTTAGAACAAGGAGGGAAAACAGTGGAAACTTCTATGAATTCATGTTACTTTTTATGATTTCCTTAAAAACTAGAATAAATGAAAATAAAAAACCATTAACTTTGAAATAAGTTAAAAGAAATATAAATTTAATGTTTCTGTATATTTTATTTCTTGAATAATATGCAAAAGATAAAAAATAAGTCACATTTAAGACAAGACAACTTTCTTTAAAACAGGTCTGTTAAATTTTGGATAAAGTGTCATTAGCTTTCTCTAAGTCTTCTCTTTCCCATTCATTTTCTCTTTTCATCTATCCTGAGTCCAGAAGGGGATACAAATAGATAGCATGAAATATTTACTGAGCTCTTCAGCTTCAGTTCAAGAGTTTTCTGGGAAAGAAACTTTTCTAAACACTATCAAACAAGAGAAGATTCAAGAGACCACCAAACAATTTAAATATCTTGTGTCATATCTAATTTTAAATATCTTTGTTCACATCTGTTGGTCTCATTATTTTTCAAAAGTCTGTCCCCAGAACGCTGGTACTCAAACTCATCTGAGGCTTTGTGAATTTATAAATCTATACTTTCTCATTAGAATAGAAAGTAGACTGAGTTCGGCTCACTCATACCAACTAAACACCTGGTGAGAATGCATTGACTCCATCTTTATCTTTAAATTTAACATTTAAGTATAAATATCAGTTGTATTTTAAAAAGTCAAATATTTTAACCACTAAATATACAGTTTAGGAAGCATCGTATACTTCAGTACTTCATGAGAAATCTGACCATGTACTGTGAGATATGTGGCTTTATTTGGAATCAAGGAGAAATGTATTTGTATTATGGTATACATGTTTGTTTTTGTCCATTTTAATTTTAGTCCAAATCTTCACAATGATGCTAAACCCAAAACGCTCACTTGTGTGCTCTCTCTAATGCTGTATTTTAATTAATTCTACTTTGTATCCAGCATCAGAGGTTAAAGGAAAATTTAACAGTTTTGGACTTTAAATGAGCAAATTTTTATCACTGCTCTGAAAAAAAGTAGAAAAGGAAATGTCATAAAAATAATGCATTCTAAAAAAAATAAAAGCCTGATACTTGTAAAGCAGTAAGAAAATAGACATAATTGTAAACTCTGAAGGAGGTCCTTGTACTAGCACATTGTACTGAGTGGCTGAGCTATTAACAGTAGAAGGCTATCCTGATGAATATACACAACCAAAAATCTCCATCAAGCAAACTGTTGCACAATAGGGCAAAGTGTGTGTGTGTGCGTGTGCGTGTGTGTGTGTGTGTGTGTGTGTATGCACTCTCTTATGTGTTTCAACCTGAATCCACTTGTGTTTGGGCCTTTGAGAATATTCCAACTAGAGTTTGTGTTATTAAAATCTTGATTTCAAAGTGTACTTTTATAAACAAGGAACCCTGAGACATTCCCTGGCTAGAAGATCTCTTGACAGATTCATGGTCGCTGAGCTAGCCTTCCAAAGGGCCACAATCATTTTACTTCCAGGAAACAGCATCAGGTCAACAAATTACTTGTTTGTGGTCTGTTTGTTTTCTCAGGTCTGGGTTTCCTTTGATCTTGGGTAAGCTCAAACTAATTTGGAATAAAATGAAAACAGTTCTCTGCTTCCCCACCTTTAATCAGTAATGTCCCTGACTGTTTTAATTAGAAGCAAAGCAAAGTTCTCTGTCAACTCGAGGCAAAGGACACGCAGTCCTGCCATGGCAGAGGGAGCTGGATCCCAGGGTGGAAAGCAAAGCAATATGAAATAATGCTTGGCCCTATTTTCTTAGGAAAAAGGAGTAAGGTTTTGCTTCACTCTAGTTTAAGTTACAGCACGCTCTTTCCTCTTTATTTTTTGTTACTTCTCCTCCATCCTCCAGCAATTCTTCCAACTCTGCCTCTGTTCCGGTTGGTACTGTAAGTAACTGGCATTTTCCACAGGAGGATATTGATTAAAATCCTTCACTCGTTTTGCTGTGTTATGCATATGCTTTTGTTAAACAGCATATAAAAGATGTGTGGCAAAGATTGATACATTTGGTTCTTTAGTTGGAATCAAAACACACACACCTGTGAACTGTCTTTCATGAAGCTGGCACTTTCAATCTTCCTCATTATTCCTCTTCATTAGGACTTTTGAAAAATAGAGGTAGCAACTATTTTTTTATTGGACAGCACGATGCTGAAACAATTTATTCAATATGCAAGATTTCATAAGCCAGACCAGTAGTTTCGAAAGTTTCAAATGCAGATTTTAGAATTTGGCACCCTTATGCAACCAACATAAATTTATAATGATTGTCACTACATAGATGTGAACTTCTGTTCACATCATTTCTTATTTTGTTTAGTATTTCTCTTTCACTTTCTTATGAATTATACATAAGTGAGAATCCAAGCCTCTTTTTCATGTACAATGATGTTACTTTCCTGAACAGAACCTTGGCTGAAAAATATTAAAATTCAGGTTCCAAAATTAGCCAGGGGTAGAGGAGAAATAGGGTGGAAAGTTAACACACTCATTTATTATACACTGTGCAAAATGCAACAGGGACAGATGCTTCACGATGTTCCTACTTAGTTCTGATTATTTTCTCCAGTGTGTTAACTAGTATCTCTTCTTCTAGACACTATCTAGATTGCAGCTTGGAGTCAGCATAGAGCTAGTAGTTAATGAGTCGGCTCATCTGTGTTCTGGTCACTGTTTTGTCCCTAATTGCCTGTGTAAATAATTCTAAAGCTTATTTTTAATATATATTATAAAAATATTGAAATAATTTCTAAAATTTAAAATAGTTATATAATAACTTTGATTTTAAATGTAACTGACAGATAGTAGACTTTCTCTTTTTTTTTTGCATTTTTTTCAGAAAAAACTTAGACTAGAGATTGTTACCATCTCAGTTACTGCATTTCTCTACCCAGTATCAGCATGTTTAAGCCATTCAGATGCTGTATACCATGTGAAATTCAACAAGAAGATATTTTGTAAATGAGTCAAATTTACAACTTAGTAGAAGAAAGAAAGCTCAATTTTTTTTCTAAAAAAAAACGTGATTAATAACTCATAAATGACAAAGAGGTACATTTTGGGCTAGTGTATAGTTATGGTGGTGAGAGGGTTTATGTACTTTCGTTATTTATATTTCTTTTGGCCACTAATGTATTTTCCCTAATGCATCCCCTTTTAATAAATGTTAGTGTCTAAATTCTTGTTTTCTTGTTAATCTCAGCATTTTCTCATTTTATAGTCATTCTCTATGATATTTCAGCAGAACTGGCTGTGGATTACAATCTTTTCTATAAAGTTGCTGTAAAATTGCCAACAGCAACCAAAATTCAGCCAGCTGCCCTACCACCAAAAGTGGTGTAATTATTACATATTAAAAAATTCCCCCACATATATTCTTTATAGCCTTACTGAACAACAAAACATGGGACCCCTCCTCTTTTCCATTTCAAGCAGAAAAATTCGTTCAGCTAAGCAAGTGATCAAGGATAATAAGATTCCTGAGAGGAGAGAAAAACAGGGAAAATTTTATCTTTTGTAAAATCAAGTTTATCAGTATCACAGTTAAGAAAATGTCTATTTTTTTCCCCCTTGAGAAGCACCATGAAGATATCTGTGTACGAGCATCATCTATAGATGCCCACGGAAGAGAACAGCACGATGTAATAATGTTCACTGCCCCCGCTGGGTGAGTGCTGCAAACACATCACTCAGCTGTTCAAATCTACTGGACCTACTTAGATTCCCTGAGCCCATCTTTGCAACATTTTCCAGAAAAGAAGATGAAGGTTGTTTTTCCTAGACTTCTCTCTCTCCTGGGGACCCCTGCTGGCAGGAAGAGGTGAGAGAGCAAGGAGGTAACCTCTCAAAAAGTAAAATGCATACACTTCCTAGATCTTGCAGGACAGGAAATTGTCCCATGCTGAGAAGGGAAAAGGGAAGATTGTGAGCAGAAACCACTTGATTTTCACCTACTATCCTGGGACACATTTTAACTTGAATGGGGTAAATAAAACTGTATTTATCACAGTTTTTCCCAAGACATGTACGTATGTATGTCATTGATTTTATTGTCTAAGTCAGCAAAAGAATAACTAATAGATATTTTGCTAATTTTAGAAGAAGACCATGTGGAAACATAAACCAACCAATACCTCCATTCCCGTATTTCTCATCTAGTATGGCAATTAGCTTCAACCCATGTTTTACAGTCATTCTCAAAAAGCCACTGTCTTACTGATTTTCTTTCCATGTGTTCTGTTGATTACTGAGAGATGAATGCTGAAGTCTT
>CAUYSK010049243.1:0-15092 GCA_963575035.1 Avahi laniger
TTGAGCTCAGGAGTTCGAGACCAGCCTGAGCAAGAGCGAGACCCCGTCTCTACCAAAAATAGAAAGAAATTAATTGGACAACTAAAAATATATAGAAAAAAAAATTAGCCGGGCATGGTGGCGCATGCCTGTAGTCCCAGCTACTCGGGAGACTGAGGCAGAAGGATTGCTTGAGCCCAGGAGTCTGAGGTTGCTGTGAGCTAGGCTGTCGCTACGGCACTCACTCTAGCCAGGGCAACAAAGTGAGACTCTGTCTCAAAAAAAAAAAAAAAAGGCAGGTGATTTTTAAAAACTTGAAGGAGAGTTAATAAGTCAAATTAAGATTGGCAAATGTCAAGTGGTATAATTATGTAATAGTTTATGAATAATTTTCTAAAGAAAAGCTAATAGTAAGTTTATGTTGATCAAAGGAAAAAGCCAACAATTTTTATAATAAAATAATTCCCAATAAAAGAGGAAATTTTTCTAATAGTTTTGTACATAAATTCTAATTGCATCTAGGCATTCATGAGGTAAATATGGAGGCTGCTCAGGAAAATACTGAATTTTAAAATTCTTTTGTTCAGAAGAATATTTTGACATCTTATTCATTTTATATGGCAGATGAAACTGACATTCTTAACACTGTTTACCTTATCACAATTTGGCAGCTGAAAATGGAAACATACATAGTCTTTGTGGTTTCGAAATTAATAGGGACAGGATAATCAGCCTTCTTTTTCTCCAGCCTTTGGTCCTCATAAATTCGAATGTTTTGTTAATGGCAAATTCAGTGTGCCTAGGGCTTTCAAGAATGATACAGTCTTCCTATTTTTTATGACATTTAAGCAAGTTCTACATGACTTCTGAGCCTTTCAAAGAGTATTGTTCTTAATTATTTTGTGTGTGCAGCCTAAGAAACTTCAGGAAATGGGGTTATTTGAAAATACTTTCAGTCTTATTTTGGGTAATTGTTGAGCATCCTTCTAGCTTTAGAAGGTACTTGTGGAAACCTCTTCTTTATCTACCTGCTCCTGCATGAGACTTCTAGATTCCAAACAGTGGATAAAGATGTCATTCTGAGGTTCAAGAGTTTACATAGGGAGTATTTTCATTCTTGGAATGTACATGAGGCTGGGTGTGGTGGCTCACACACCTGTAATTCTAGTACCTGGGAAGCCCAGGTGGTAGGATTGCTTGAGCTCAGGAGTTTGAGACCAAGATGAGCAAGAGTGAGATCCTGTCTCTACTTAAAATAGAAAAATTAGCTGGAGGATGATGGCATTATAGATAGCAGTCTCCATCCTCCCTGTCTACATGGATCCTGGCCCGGGCCAAATGTGTGTTGTGCTCTGCAGAATTCCTATTTGGCTTAACTGAGTTTTCCTTAATCTAATTTCCTCTTAACAATGATGAACCCTGGGAAAATGTCTGCCTTTGGTATTTGCCTAGAACAGAAGCAGGGTACTTAAGACGTGTTAGGGGTATTCTGAAATTCTGCACCTGAATCTGTTACACAATGTCCTGTGGTTGCCCATGAACTTTGAGTGGACCCCCAGTGGGAACTGTTTCTCCAAAGAGCTGAACACAGTGGACTCAATGATCCCGCAGGTCATCAAGATGTTCACAGGCTCCCCTAATCCATACAGAGTGATAACAGATCTTCTCTATAGCGGAAATAACCCAGCAAGTAAGCAAAGTCCTACATCTAGAATGAAATTGCATGCATCCTGGAACTGATGCAGGAAAGTGGGATAAGGTATTGCTGCTTGTTCGCCTTCGGATTAAGAATGGCCTTCAGAAGCAGCCTTAAGTTAAGCCCCTAAGAAATAGTTTATGAGAGACCCTTCCTAGCACCCTGAGGTAAGTATCATAATATAACCATGATTAAAGAAAGCAGAATAAAGCAATATGTCAAATGAGTGGATCAGGTACTAACCACTCTGCATGAGTTTGCCTCTTTCAAGTCTCCACCCCAGTTGGAAACAAGTAAGTGAAAAAGAATCTATGAAGTGCCTCTAACAGCTCATACCTCATTAAAATTGTCATAAATGAAAACCTTGGGTCCATCACATCAAAATAAAGAGGTGTCCCATGGAAGAAGAGGACCCAAACCCCCAGTAGAAGTGCCAGTCTTTAGACAATCTGAAATATTCATTTAAGGAAAAGGAAAAAAATAAAAATGTTGATATTTTTGCTAATCTTTCTTTGATTATTTGTCCTGTCTATAGGGTGGAGAGACAACACCTTAGTGAGGATTTCCTTGGGTTATCACCTCTTCTGTTGATCTATCTTGCTACTGGGTTTCTCATCCTAAACCTTGCTCAGTGCTGTACATGATCTCTGAATTTTCAGAAGCCAGTCTCTTGGATCACCTGCAAGGTGCAACTAATAGCTCTGCACTCAGAGACCTCATATTTCTTTCTAGCCCAGTCCTGTATCAGACATTGCATACAAAACGACAGCTCATTTTGCCTTGTCAATCCTCACTGTTGTAGTTGTTGCTTATAACTTTTTTCACCTGGTAATCTATTGTTGTAAATATACTGCCAAAGCTTTGCAATGGCATACATAAGCATAAACCTTTCATCTGAAACATCACCCCCAAATCGGCAGGAAGTAGCTTGATGACTACATTGTCCCTCCTCCCATAAATATGGAAGGGTAAAATTGACAGTGGGGAATATGTAACAGAAGGAATGGCCTGAAAAGAAAAAGGCAAAAATATTTTCTGTCTCTTTAAAACATCCTCCACCCCTTTTTGAGAACTAACCTACATCCCTGCTTCAGGCCAGTGGTTGGGAGGGGCAAGGTAATGTCTTTTGTTCTATGTGCTACAGAAGATGGCACAGCCCAGACCTGATGGAGGGAGGTCCTGGGTGGAGGTCACGAAATCAGTATTCCCCAGAGATGGGATACTCAGAATCATCGATAGCTATTGCCTGAAGCTGAGAACCCACCCTTTAAAAGTTCTGTATTTCTGCTTATTATTAGGATAATGGCATTATAGACAGTAATTTCCATCCTCCTCATTTGTCAGCAAATTAATAAACTCCTCTTTCCTTCTCAAACCACTTGTTCTCGTTCCTCTGAGGCAGCCTTGAGGACAAGTGATGAACTCTTGGTAACATTACTGGATCTCTTTCAAGACACTAGGATTCCTCAATCTGAAAGATCAAGTATTCAACCTAAGCCCTTTTTAATGACTGAAAAAAGGCTTTCAAGGTGCTTTATCATGTATCTTTTTGTTTGTTTGTTTGTTTTTGAGACAGAGTCTTGTTTCTGTTGCTCTGGCTAGAGTGAGTGCCGTGGCTTCAGCCCAGCTCACAGCAACCTCACACTCCTGGGCTCAAGTGATCCCCCTGCCTCAGCCTCCCGAGTAGCTGGGACTACAGGCACGAGCCACCATGCCCGGATAATTTTTTATTTCTATTTTTAGTTGACTTGCTAATTTTTTCTGTTTTTAGTAGAGACAGGGTCTCACTCTTGCTCAGAGCTGGTCTCGAACTCCTGAGCTCAAGCAATCCACCCACCTCAGTCTCCCAGAGTGCTAGGATTACAGGCGTGAGCCACCGCACCTGGCCTATCATGTAACTTAATATCTGTGATTTTGGTGTTGTATAGGAGGAGAGCACTGTTTCTAACCCATGAATAAATTTATTTAAAAAGAGCAATGCAGCCTTAAATTGCAAGAAATATCAACTGTGGTTATGCAGAAAAATACTTTGCCTAAAGTTTGCAAAGACAAAATGTTCCCTGGTACCACAAAATTTGGGACAAAAATCCAATGATTAAACTTAATTTAATTTCTTTAAAAAAAAAAAAGGAAAAGAAAAATCAGCCAGGCATGCTGACCCGTGCCTGTAGTCCTAGTTACTTGGGAGTCTGAGGCAGGAGGATCACTTGAGCCCACGAGTTTGAGATTGCTGTAAGCTACAATGACACCACTGCACTCTACCCAGGGACACAGAGTCTCAAAAATAAAAAAATATACACACATACACACACACACACACACACACACACACACACACACACATACACACATGGACATTGAGGTTGGCAATTACCAGAAAAATGCTTGCAAAACAACAAAAACAATAACAAAAACTTTGGACAAGTGACAGTCTTAAAAAGAATGTTGATGATGCCACCTTCTTCACCCCCTTCTACCACCAATCAAACCCAATCCTGTTATTAAGCTTCCAAAATTAAAAAAACGGCTGAATGGATTATTGTTATTTGAATATTCTAATTGTATAAGCTTTAAGGGATGAACAAATGGTGTCACCCAGCATTGCCTAAAGAAATAGAAGAGAAGGAAGAAGGGTGTTAGAAGGCATCATGCTCCTGCAAAGCCAGTTGAATTTTGGGTACAAAAGCAATTATAGTATTGCTGAATTAAGGAATGTGCTTATCACACTAACATTTTTTATCAGAAAAAGAAATATCAATGAAACTATATTTCAGAAACATTTTTAAAAAAGCAACCTTCCTAGAGCCCTGGCATCTTCCTATTTCAAATTAAGCTGTTCCCATTATTGACAGTAGGTGTTATTATACTGATCTTGAACCTGAGTGTTCATGAATTTATTCAACGAACATTTATGTACCACTTAGATTGTTGCTGTGTACTGATGAGATGATGAGGGCCCAGATAAGGCAAAAGGAAGAAAAGAGATGGGTTTAAAATGTATTTGAGGTTGGATGTATAGAATATGGATTCTGATTAGAATAAAAGAAGAGAAATAGGTTTAGAAGCATAAAATAGGTATAATCATGACTCTCATACAAATGTAAAATAGATGCCTATCAAAGGTTTTATTTAACTCATTAATTAATGAGGGAACCATAAATGTTACAACTGATGCAAATGAGAGTTAAAGAATAACACATATATAAGCAGTATGATGGAATTAATTTACAAATAGCTGTAAAACTGGCTTATCCCATGGGAGGCAGAGAAAAGTCAGTGGAATTTCTCTCAGACAAAATTTATTTGCATGAGTCTGGACAGCAGTCATTTGCATTGCCATCAGTTATTTGCAACTTAAAAGAATTGTAAAATAGCTCAAAGGCAATGACAAGTACAGAGAATGCATAGCATCAAGTAACAGTAATCATATGCTTAGACAACCTCCTACTCTTCCTTTGAAGACAACCAGTAATCTTTTTTGGTCCATTTCAAAGGAGACAAGATATGAGTTTAATTTTAAAATTTAATTTAAAAATTTTAAAATTTTTAAGTTTCTTCAGAGATTTTTTTAAACTAAATACCGATAAATGTTCTTTACAGTTGACATGTGGCAAATGGTGTGTTTTGTTTTGTTTTTTGTCATTACTGAGAGCAAAGCTCAAAGAGTCTCAGGAAGTTTCATTGATCTGATTCTACTAGATGGGGCACAGTAAAGCATGGCTAAGAACGCGGACTCTCAAGTCAGACTGCAGAAGTTCAAATTTGGATGTCATTACTATCTAGCTATTGACTTTGGGCAAATTATTTACTTTTTCTGTAACTCAATTTCTTCATTGCTAAAATGAGAAAAATAACAGTACTTAATTTACAGGACTGTTGAGAAGATTTCACGAGATAATAAATGACATGTACCTGACATACAGTAAGCACTCAGTAAATGCTATCTATTAGTATCCTGTAAAGAAAGGTTATTAATGTTACTAGTCTCCTTTTAAAGAATACATTTGGATGGAAGCTTACATAAGTCAATGATCCTTTTTCTGATGACAGCATTTCCCAGTTCTCTGTAATTTTTTCAGTTGTAAACATCCTCAGCCCCATCACTTTAAGAGCCAATGTTATATGCAGCATCTAGGGGGCAATATCAAGAGAAAAGGAAGTGAAGGGCAGTAGAATATGCCACCCCAAAGTATGTCGCTTTGGCAAACTATTTCAAGCTGAAGATAATTTAAAAGAAACAGTCACAAGAAAACCTCTCTGCTCTCCCCCTGTTTGATTAAAAGCAGAACATAAATTTGTAAACATGCTCTTCTTGACCAGGAAGGACAGAAATTAATCACTGGAGACAACTCTGAACTCTTATCAGCCTGGAGACTGCACAAGAGGAGTCTATATAGCAAATCTTACTAGCTCTTATCTTCCATTTGTTCCCCTATATGTTTACCTTCCCACGATTTGCTGCCCTAGAAACTCAAAAGTCCTTTTCCTTTGCCTTGTCATATCTTTAACTAAATTCTACTGTCTTAAAATTTATTGTTAAGATTCTATATAAGTCCAGGGCTAGCCACCGCTTTGAGTTACTTATCACTGAGTGCTCCTCTGTGTATGTGTGATACACATGTTAACAAACTTCTGTTTGTTACTTTCTTGTTAATCTACCTTTTGCCAGTTTAATTTACAGGGCCCCAACCAATGAACATAACACGAGTAGAGGGAAAAAAAGAAAAATTTTCCTCCCCTACAAAAGGAACAGCCACTGCCCAACTTTGGTCACGGAAGTCTCATCTCATCATCACCTTATGTCCTCGTGGTGTGTTAGGTCCCACAGCCCTCACCTGTCAGCAGTGAATGTTTTCCAGATAGATCCAAACTCTGACACTGTGGCACCAAATGTATTGATTTCTTCCCTATAGCTAATATTTATCCATCAAATACATTTCAAAATTACATAAACCCAACATGTCAAATAGAGAAAATAAACATTCTAAGGCAAAAGTACAAGTGTGTCATTAACAAGTTATGCTGAACGATGGGTGAATCCAACTAAATTCTATTGCTGGAGAATAAAGATAAAGAAATGCTAAACAAAGCAGTTTCATACATGTATCCCAGCCATTTATTTAAGCAGGGACCTGCAATTCCTTTTAAAATTGCAATTAAAGCCTTCAACAATTTCACCTGTGTTTTAAAAAAATGCTTAAGAAAAGATAGGAGAACTTAGAACTTAAATCAATTTATTAACTAAAACTAAGAGAAGATAGTGAGTTTTTGGTTTTTTTAAAAATCTTCTCTTTACATTTCACTGTGCTCCCCAAATTTTGTACAATGAATTATGCTGCAATGTTTAATTAAAAATAAAGAGAACCCAAAACCCACAAAATTTGCAAGGGTGCCCTTTTAAAGCCTCAGACAGAAGAGAAGGTATAGATGTAGACACACAAGATAATATAAATCATGTCCATTTAATTTTTTTCACTATCATACTGCTGTGTCAAAATAAACATTTTCCTATGTCATTAATACAGAAAATGTTGTTCCCATATTGGGAATATACTTGAAATGTTATGAAGCACCTGGTTAAAAAAAAAAGTGGTCAATTTTACAATAGAAAGTCCTGTATTCCCCTGGTAAATGCACGATTGTTCTTCCAGCTTTGGCAAGAGCAAGTAAGCACTTCTGTTAAAGTTACCAAGTTACTTGCTTCTCAGTTTCCATAGTAACCACTTTTTTTTGGTATATGTGTAAAAACATCATAAAATCAAGAATGGGGTTTCTCCCTGAAGTAAGTTCCACAGCACATGGCTGAGAGTTGGTCTGTATTTGAATTAACCTTAAAATGGATTGACTCTTTTGGTCCCTTTGTAATAATCATTATATAATCATTCCTCCACTGAACTGAAAGATGTAGAAATGAGAAGAAACAGTCAATAAGGGATTTATTCAAAAAAGGGAAAAAATACCACTTAAAACTGAGCATGCTAATGGACTAGAGCCGCAGAGCTGTGAAAGTAATTCACTCACAAGGTTTCTTTTGTCTGCCCCTAGAAAGGAATGCATAGGTTACACACATAGAATCACTTTTCTATGGTAACAGCAACTTTCCCCAGGGTAACAGGAAATAGGAAGGGAAAATATTTTTGCAGGCCTGACGTGTAGTTAAGCAGAAGAAGTTTTTGGTAAGTAACCAGGCTTCACCAGACTCTTATTCTCCCTTCACCAAGGACCCTCTGCCCTCCTGCTCTTTTCCTTCCTGTATTCTATCAACGCTTACTCTTAACAGTCTGTCATAAATGTTCTTAAAAATGTAAATGCTTGATTATAGGTTGTTACATTAGGTATTTATTCACAGTAGGGAATATGCATATAACCACAAGGAATGCTGCTCCAAAGGTGGCACTTATGCATAAAAATAGGTTAGTGAAGGAGATACCAAAGGAAGAAGGGAAACCTGTGGTGAGCCTGAAATTACACTCCTGTAGCTGCCTTCTTGTAAAGCCATAAAGTTATCCTATCTAGACTTTTAAGAAATATTTTTAATTGTGCTAAAAAGCACATAACATAAAATTTACTATTTTAGCCACTTTTAAATACACAGTTCAGTAGTGTTAAGTAGATTCACATTGTGCAATGGATCTCTGGAATGTTTTCGCCTTGCAAAACTGAAACTCTATACCCATTAAACAACTCTCCATTTCCCCATACTCCCAGTCCCTGACAACCATGATTCTACTTTCTCCTTCTATGAATTTGACTGCGTCAGATAACTCATACAAGTAGAACCATATGGTACGTGTCTTTTGTGACTGGCTTATTTCACTTACTGTAATGCCTTCAAGGTTCATCCATGTTGTAGCATGTGACATGATTTCCTTCCAAATATTTCCATTTTTTGTATATACTGAATTTTGTTTATCCATTCATTCATTAATGAACACTGGGTTGCTTCCACCTTGGCTATTGTGAATAATGCTAATATGAACATGGATGTTCGAATATCTCTTCTAGATCATGCTTTCAATTCTTTTGGATATACATTGAAAAGTATCCAGCCATGTAATATGAAAAATAGAAACATTTGTGGAAGAAGATACAAGAAACGTTGTACATAGGACAACAATGACTCAGTCCCCTTCAAAGTAGGCACCTTGGGACCTCACACAGTTCTCCCAGCGTCTCTTAACCTAACCCGTATACATTGAACATTCTCAGGTGTTCTGCTTGTTGCAGGCCTTCCAGAACGTGGTCACTTCCAACACATTCTCAGCCGTCTTTGAAGTGTTTATGCCACACTGTTATTTGCTCCACACTCGTTGCATGGTCCCCAAAAGCCTTCTGAATCATCCAAATAGTTTCTGCGGAGGAATATTCAAGCTCAACGTAAAATTCAATGCAGATTCATTGCTCTACTCGTTCAGTCATTTTGAATGCAACGGCCGCACTGTACACACGCTCACTTAATGGCGTCTAGCACCCCACTGACTAGTACAGTGGAGTCGTCGTTGTTCACGCATGTGCATTCCAGTCCACTCTCCTTGGCTGCCAGGTTACATCAATATCACGCAAACGATTCTCATTATATTAACGATGGCTGGATACTTCCCCGACAGACCTCATGCGTCCCGAAGTGGGATTGCCAGATCACATGGTAATTCTATTTTTAATTTTGGAACTGCAATACTGTTTTCCATAGCAGCTGCACCATTATGCATTCCCACCAACTGTGTACAAGGGTTCCAATTTCTCCACATCCTTGCTAACACCTATTGTTTTGGGGTTTTTTTGGTAGTAGCCATCTTAATGTGTGTGAAATATTAATATCTCATCATGGTTTCAAAGATTTATATTTTTTGATACTATTTCTTTTTCACTACCATCTAATTTATTAAAATTGCCCACAACTTAACTAAATTACCATATCCCTGCAAGTATTAACAAAACTTGGCAACCAATGATGCAAAAGAATGAAAAAGCTTAGTGATTCTCCAAGACTTACAGGAAATTAGTAATAAACTGGGAATTAAACTTGTAGCTATGAATCCCCCAGCCATTTATGTATGTATGTAATTCTTGGAAGCACAGATAAACTCCTGACTTCCATCTTCTGCTATTATCTCTTTACACTAAAATGTATTTTTTTACTACATAACGTGAATGCCACCCAATTTTTATGAAGAACATACATAGGCATGTATTTCCCCATGTTAACATAAAAAGGATTCTTTGCAAGGTGCTTCAATGAAAATGAAAATGAAGAGAAAATTATTTCTGATTAATAATCATATAATACAATTTATTGATGAAGTTTCAAGAAAATGTAAAAGCACGTAAGTCTGAGGCAAGAAAAGGAAGTCTGTTGAAATAACATAAGAAATATTAATTTAATGAGTTTCACAAAAGAACATACCTTTCCATTTAAAAGATGTTATCTTGATGCTCTGTGAATAATACTTGATTAAAACTATAGAGTAATGTCCAGAAGAGCACCACGATTCAGTCAAAAGTCATTTTTTCAAATGTGTTAAAGTACAATCTTCACAAAAAATAAAATCATGATTCATACAAATATAATATGAAGAAATATAAAAACTGTTATTGAACTCATTCATGAGGGAACCAGTAAGATGTTCAAATCAGTTCAAGGAGCACTGGAAAAGCTATTATAGATACAAATGTGCCTGTGCACACACAGAAATATTCATATAATAGGATTGGGTAATATATAAAACTGGTAATGTCTTATGGGGCAATAGTATTTATTGTTATCTGTTTCCCTGGGCAGAAATTATCTCCATTTCTACTAACCAAAAGTCTATAATGCCTGGGAACTTTAACTGACAGTGTACAATAAGTCTGGGTAGGTATCTTCTCCTTTAACAGCAAGTCTGAAATTGGAGTTCCTGGATCAGCAGCATTTATATTACCTGGAAATTAGTTAGAATGAACATTTCCAGGCTCCATGCCATATTTATAGAATCAGAAACTGTGGGTGGGGACCCACAATCTGTGATTTAATAAGTCCTTTAGATGATTCCGAATGTACATTGAAACTTGAGAGCCACGTCCCTAGATAATCCTTGGGTGTCTATCACTCCCTTGGGTGTCTATCACCCCCGTATGACATTGAAAGGATATAGCCTTACTTTAAATTTTGCCTCTTTTTTTCATGGCAAATAAAAATGTTAATACTTTGTACTCTTGATTTTCCCTAGATTTTGAAAATGCCTCATGATGTCATTTTCATATTTAAGGACATCTTCTGTTCCTGTCTTCACAGGCACTTTTATAGGATAAGTCCCAACTACTGAAAAAAGGAAAATGCTAATCTTATTATATTTTCATAAAATAAGTTTTATGCATATAATTTTCACATAATTTATAGGGAAATTTGAGAGATGTGGGTTGTAAATCAAATTATAATACAATGGAGTCCACAAAGCTCCACATTTGCCTTGTTAAGTCTTAGAAGACTTGGAAGAGCTCTCATCTTATAATGCTGCTAATGCATATTTCTTCTGCATAATAAATGTTATTGTTAAATGAATAGTTAACATTGATTCTTTTGTTGTACATTCCTAACAAAATTATGGTTCTTTTAAGGTGTGCTGACAGGACTAATTTCTAATTTCAGTTTTTACAGTTTTGTTCCGCCTCTATACAGTACTGCCAAACAGTACTAAGCAGTCTAAGGAGAGAAGGAACTTCCAGCAGCAACATGTTCTATTTCTCACTGATTCTCATGAGTCATCTCAATAATATGTTGTTTTGAAGGTCAGCAGCTGGCAGGAAAAAGCAAAGAAATAACGCATGAAGTTTTAAACGTGCGTGCTCCACGATAGCACACACGCAGAAGTCTCCGTGCAATCAGTACTGATAAGGCTGTTTATGCTTTTAGATTTCTTCATATCTTAAATTTACTACTCTAAGATGTGATTACTCTTCTGTGTAAACATGGACATGGTGTAACATTTGTCTAGCAAACTGAAAGAAAGCAAAAACAAATGCACGTATTTTTAAATGTCTCCTTTTAATTACATACATATTTATGGTAGAAAATTTAGAAAATACAATCTAAAATCAAAAATATCAACTTCACTCAAAATCCTACCTTCCAGAATAACAATAATTAATAGTTTTATCTTCACATGAAAATATATATTTATGTTAATTTTTTATGTTAATGGCATATACCTCATTTAGAAAAAAGCTAAGAAAATAATTTCTCATCAGGAGTACTGAAATGAATTGTACAAAAATCAGGTGATAATTTGCATTTTTAAAGTATCATAGTAAAGATGCCCATGCTTAAGACTCTATTGGCATCAACACAAATTCCAAATATATCAATGAAAAAGCTGAATTGTTGATCAGACCAATGCATCTTTGTTTATTTTATTTAGTCTAAGATGCTGATAATTCTAATTTTACCCATTGAATTATTCATCCATTGTGTTAGTAATAAAAACCAAATGTGGTCACCACACCAAGGCAATAGACATTATTTCCTTTCATCCATAAAATCACCTTGAAAAACAGGACCGATATAAGAAAAAGAACAAATCTATAATAGTGCTGGAAAGAAAGTAGAGTGTCATTGTTATACTTAAAATGTAAGGAGTTTCTTGAAAATATACAGTAGAGAGCAGATGAGTGTTAGAAATCTCAAAGGAATGAAAGCATTGAGTCAGCAGGTTGGTAATGGGAGCTGGCCATGGGCCAAACAGTGAGCCAATTCACTGAAGAATTGTGCAACACTTGGTCCAGTCCCAACTTGAATGTTGTTTAGCTTACAGGCTAAATCCCATAAGAAAAATTAAATAAACTAGAATTTCCGACTCATAGAAAAGGAAGACTCAGCATGAGTGCCTGGGCTGGAGTAAGGTAAAAAGGTAAAATCTGACCCTCAGAATGGACATGACGAAAACAGCGAGGACGTGAAGGCCCATGCTAAGATAAGTGGAACACAGTGATCCTTTGCTTATTTCACTTTTGGAGAAAGATCAGTAGATTAATTGTCTGCTTCTTATCTATGAGGCCTTCAGAAAAACTGGCTTTTATCTCCTGGCAAGAGATATTTCTATAAGCCTTTTCCCCTCACACTTATGAAGACCTAAAGTTATTCCTCCCTTTTGGGAGTAGTTCTATCTAGGAAAGGAAGCTTGAAAGTGGCCAAGGAACCCCGTGACACGTATGCTGGTGAAGCAAGTCTTTCATTTATAAATACGAATATAAAAAATGAATTGCCAGGCACTTTGGGGAAACAAACAGCAAGAGAGATACGAAAATGAATACACAAATACGGAGAAAAAGAAACATAATCTTTTAAAAATTTGCAATTTCTACCTTCAAATAGATGTGACATTGCCTGCAGAAAATGGAACTATCAGAAAAATAGAGAATTCTTTGAAATCAAAAATATGACACCATGATATTTTTAAAAAAGAATTCAATTGTAGGGCTGAAAACAAATGACATATTTGTAGAATAATGACCTAATGACTAGAAGATGATATAGAAAGAAATTCACTATTTTGGACAGTAAACAAAGAGGTGGAAAATATGAGAAAAATAGTTAAGAAGAATATGTAGTAGATTTTGTCATTCTTTGTGGCTACTCAGCAATTTTGAACATTCTTTCAGTGTTTGAAGAGTTTCCCACCTTATGAGCCTCACCAAAGTAAAAGCCAAAAACTTGCCTCTCCTCTCTCCCTTGTTATTTAAAGGTAAAATTTGATTAGTTAAAAATTAATACTGCAAACTTCAGGGTAGTCCCTACTAAACTATTTTTACAAAAAAGAATAATTAATATGGCAAAAGATGAAATAAAGTGAAATCATAAAATGCTTAATTAAAACCAAGGAACACAGAAGAAGAGGGAAGAGAAAGGAATTAAAAAAAAGTACAATAAATAGAAAACAATTATAAGCAAGGTACATATTAACCAAACTATATTAATAACCACATTAAATGTGAATGGTCTAAATACATGAACTACAAGACAGCGATTATCAGGGTGGACAAAAAATCAAAATCAAAATGTTTCTTACAAGAAAACCACTTTAAGTATAAAGACAGATTAGAAATAAAGGGATGGAAAAAGAAGGACTATGCTAATACTAATAAAAACAAAGCTGGAGTAGCTATATTAATTTCAGAAAAAGCAGACCTCAGAAAAGAAAATTATTAGAGATAAAGACATGCAATACATAATGGTAAAGGTGCCAATTCTCTAAGAAGATGTACAATTAATGTGTTTGTAGCTAACAACAGACTATCAAAATACATGAAGCAAAAACTGATAGAACAGTAAGGAGAAATAGATAAATCCACTGTTAGATATGGAGACTTCACCTACTAACAGATGATTAATACTGCATAGATCAAGTAGGCTGAAAATTAATAAGGATATAATTGACCAGGAAAGCACTATCAATCAACCTGATCAATTGATATTTATAGTATACTCTATCCAATAACAGATAAATACACATTATTCTCAAGTTCACATAGAATATTCACCAAGGTGGACCACAGTCTGGATCATAAAACACACTATTAAAAATTTTTAAAAATAAAAAAAAATTTAAAGAATAGAAATCATGCACAGTATTCTCTCAGACTATGATGGAATTAAATAGATCAATAAAAGAAAGTTAGCTGAAAAATTCCCAAATATTGGAGATTAAACAACATACATCTAAATAACACATGATTAACAAAGAAGCCTCAAAAAATTATAAAAATATTTTGAACAAAACAAAAATGAAAATACGACTTTTCAAAATTTGTGGGATACAGCAAAAGCTGTGCTTAGAAGGAAATTTATAGCATTAAATGTCTATTAGAAAAGAAGAAAATCTAAAATTAAGAATCTAAGCTCAGAAAACTAGACAAAGAAGAGTAATGTCTACCTAAAGCAATCAAAAGAAAAGAAATAATAAAAATGAGAGCAGAACCTCTTGTATACTCCTGGATAGAGCTGGAACGCATTCTGCTAAGTGAGGTATCCCAAGAATGGAAAGACAAGAACCACATGTACTCACCATCAAATTGGTGTTAACTGATCAACACATAAGTGCACATATAAGAATAACATCTATTGGATGTTGAGCAGGGGGGAGGGGGAAGGAGAGAGAGGAGACGGGTATATACATACACAAAGAGTGCAATGCGCACCACCTGAAGGATGGACATATTTGAAACTCGGACTTGGGGGGGAGGAGGGGGCAAGGGCAACATACATAACCTAAACATCTGTACCCCCATAATATGCTGAAATAAAAAAAATGAGAGCAGAAATTAATGATACTGAAAACAGCAAAACAATAGAAAAAAATCAGCAAGACCAAAAGCTGTTTAAAAAAAAAATCAGCAAATTTGATAAACTTCTGGCCAAGCTAACCAAGAAAAAAGAGAGAAA
>CAUYSK010049247.1:0-20441 GCA_963575035.1 Avahi laniger
AGTCCCAGCTACTCGGGAGGCTGAGACAGTAGGATTGCTGGAGCCCAGGAGTTTGAGGTTGCTGTGAGCTAGGCTGACGCCACGGCACTCGCTCCAGGCAAGAGAGTGAGACTCTGTCTCAAAAAAAAAAAAAAAAAAAAAGATCACAACTATTTGTCACCAGTGAATAAATTCATCAATTCATGGATGAAAAATATTACCATTTATGATTCATTATTTTTTAAGTGACAAATCAATGAATATTAAACATGTTTGCTCTTGTGAACCTACCAAGGAATGCTTTAATTAATATACTCTAAATGGCAGTGACTTGTTCCTACAGTTAGCCCTTCATAATATTTTCCATTTACATTACTGTAAATAAATATTATTTCTACAGCTTGTGTCATGGTTGCATTACACATACATGCACAGGACAATGTAGTATTTTATTTACTGGATAAAAATTAGTTTTTCAATATTCCCCAAATAAAATAAACTTTTCTACTCTACAGTCTAAGTGATCATTCTTAGTTTTTTTATCATCTCTTCAGCAGTTAAGTTATGAGGTTCTTAAAGGTGCCAATGTTCCAACAGAATATTATTCAGCCATAAAAAAGAATGGAATTTGCAGCAAAATGGATGAAACTGGAGGCTATTATGTTAAGTGAAATAAGCCAAGCACAGAAATAAAAATATTTCATGTTCCCACTCATACAGGAGAACTAAAAAAAAGTAGATTTCATGAAAATGGAGACTAGATTGGTGGTTACCAGAAGCTTGGAAGGGAGGTGGAAGAGGAAGAGGAAGGACGAAAAAAATATGTAAGTGCATTTGTTACCACTGATCTACATAACTAAAAATGGTAGAGATGGTAAATTCTATTTGTATATTTTACCTCAATAAAATTTTTTTAAGAAAGCACCAGTGTTAGAGACAAGGCCTATAGGCTAACCACCTAACAAAATTCCAGGGCTTCATAAACCTATATGCATAGATATGAAATACTGCCTGAACAGCCACTGCATTATAAATAAATGACATGGAAGAAATAGCTGTCCTTTTCCACTGATAATAAATCATATTACAAATAACAGACCAATAACATTTTTTATCAACACATTATAATTTAAACCTAGGAAACCATGAATATACTGTATCACATTCTTTATCAAGCATAAAGAGATATCTCCTAAAGTGGGCAAATTATGTACCAGTAGAACTTTTTGCCCATTACTAATGTGAAATGAAGTAGCTCAGGGAATGATGTTTAAAAACAAACAAAACACTACTTTAATAGCTTATAAAAGGAAATGAAGAAGGTATTAAGTCCAATATAGCCATAGTAAACATCAAAATAAATAAAGTTTCTTTACCTAAGTTGGAAGTTGGTCATACTACGTAAGGCTGATCTTTCTAATTGGAAAGCAATGCATAATCTTTTATGTCCATTATAAGCACTTAAATGAACACCTAATATACTGTCAAAATAAAAACTGTGATACTGACACGCTCCGTGAATGTTAAATACATCTTTTAAAACAATTATAAAACTGTTCAACCTAACTGCAATCTTGGCACCACCATCTCAAATCATAAACAAAATATTTTGGCACTTGGAGCAAGATCTCTAATTGATGTTTACTCCTACTCACAAGCAACATATACTAACTACTGTAAATAACTTTTAAAAATTAAATCAAATGTTCACCTAAGTTGGCACAAACTTTGACAGTTGCCATAATTTTCTTTTGTCTTAAAGTTGCTCCTCCCTCTTGCGTTTCAAACAGCATTCTGTCCTATTCTTGAAACAGTTCTGACTGCAGGTATAACAGCTCACTCGTTTACCAGTATTGGTATGGAAAGGAAAGCACTAGTTCATGTTAGAGATGCTGGAAAGTATTATGTAAATAATCATAAAAGATTTAACCACTTACTTTTTAATTCTGTGACTGGAGATACACGTACTCAATGCTGAGGGGTAGGGAGATGGGACGATGTGAGGAGTGGGACAGAGGTGGGAAATGCCCAGCACAAATAGCGGAAATAGCATCAGGCTAAGAATCAGACACCCATCTCCCAGTCCCAGCTCCATCTTGGTTCTCTAAGTAAATCACATAATTTCATTTGTTCATCAGATGATTACATATGCTGATCCTGTGCTGTCCAAAACAGTAGCCACTAGCCACATGTGGCCTTGAGCACTTGAAATGATGTGACTAGTCCAAACTGAGATGTGCTATAAAGGTAAAATATATAACAGATTTCGAAGACTTAGTATGAAGAAAAAGAATATTAAAAGTCTTATTACTTTTTATATTGATTACATGGTGAAATAATGTTAGATAAATTGGGTTAAATAAGATATATTAATTTCACCTGTTTGTTTTTACTTCTTTAAATGTGGTTAACTAGAAACTTTTAAATTTTATATGTGGCTCTATGAGATAGTGTGCTGTGCTAGGACTCTCTAAGAACTAGGAAAACTGAGAATAAAGTACAGTCTCTGACATCAAGGAGCCCACAACCCAGTTGAAGATAAAAGCATTAAAATAATTACAGTATAAAGGTGTTAAGCACAGTAATAAAGATATGTATTGAGAGGTTTGGAAGAATGAGGATCATTTGTGAAAGGGGGTAGGTAGGAAGGGTAAAGAGAGATGTTAGGTTAGTCTCCTGGAAGAGGTGCTACCTGAACTAAGTCTTAAAGAATAAGTAGAAAGGTGAAGTGTAAAAGGTGGGGAGGGAGATAATTCCAAGAGAAAAGCATTGTATGACCCAAGACAAAGAAACAGCAAAGGGAAGGAATAAAAGCAGTTTCCTGTTGATAGAGGGGAAGAGCAAAGTGTGTGACAGCGTGTGCAAGGATAAGAAGGATTTCTATGATGTTTTAAAGGGATTGAATTTTAAACTTTTAGGCAATAAGGTGAACAAAACTGGAGGCAGGGAGGTTGTTTAGGTAAGAAATTAGCAAGGCGTAAACTAGAGCAAAAAGAGCAAGGATGGAAAGGAAAGTGCTAATTCAAAATTACATTTAGGAGGTAACATAAGCAGACTATAGTGACTGACTTGTCCTGACTCTATAGGAAAGAAGTTTGGGTCTTATTCTAAGATGAGGAGAAGACTCTGGAATGTTTTGAGCAGGATAGAGTGTGAGGTTCTGACAGATTTTAAGGGGCCATTCTGACTGTCATTGGAGAATATGCTGTAAGAGGGGGAAAGAGTGAAAATGGAAAGAAATTGATTTAAAAAATAAAAAAAAAAAAAAGGAGGCTATTCCTGTAGAAGAGGTTGGGGGTGGCTTGGACCAGGGTGGCTGCAAAGAAGGTGGTGAAGAGCAACTGGGTTTAGGTGGTATTTTTAACTGCAAAATGGTACTGCCTAAGTCACAGGGTAGAGAAAGAAAAAGGAAGTTTAGTAAGATCATACTTATTAAGCTCCATTGTCTTGTCTAATCAGGAGGCTAGGCTGTCTGCTGAGAGTGAAAATACTTTACAGAGGCCTGAGAATTAAAAATAGTGAAGGTTTGGAAGACAGCAAAGGGAATAGAAGGAACTGAACAAAAGCTATTCTAAGGATTAATGGATGCCCTGAATGAGATTGGAAACCAGGTGATTTTCCCTTCCCAACACTTAGCTACTCAGATGGATGAGTTAAGCAGATTGTAAAATCAGCAGAATTTCACTGTAAAATGGCTTGAGTTAGACGATTTTAAAATCTACATGAGTTCTAAAATTCTACTTTTAAGAATCCTAGAATTTGTATACTATCACACAATTTTTGTGTGTGCTAAATATATATAACATAAAATTTACCATTCTAACCACTTCACCACACAATTTTTAAATCGAGCATCCCAACCAGGGACCTCCCAGTGGTTTTTTAGGTGTGTTGGGACATTAAATCCCAGCCCTGAAGGTGGCAGCACTGGGTCTGGGGTGGCTGGAGTCCCGAATTCTGTTGCCTCTAGATAGAAGCAGCCTCACCTTTTTCTCACAATACGTAATTCATTTTCTAAGTATGCCGAAATGAAAAAGTTCAGGAAATACTGTTCTAAGCCATAAAATACAAGAAACTCAGTATTAGAAGAGTTCAAAATAACTGCTTCTTTGTTAAATATATTTTCTCAGCAGATCTCTGGGACTTCAAAATTAATCCACGTAGGTCTTAGGGCCCTTAATAGGGGCAAATATATATGAGTATGCCTACCATTTCCATTGTTAAAGTGCCCATTATAAAATATCATTTAAAAACCTAAGAGTTTTGAAAGTTTCCAAAGGTTTTCACTTACATAAAAACAGGACTCGATTAAGGGATGCCCAATTCATTTACTTATACACACAATACTGACTCTGTGGCAGGCTCTGTTTTAATTCCTAGAGATAAAATCAGACATAGTTTTTGACCTCACGAAACTTAGTCTAGTGGGGAGACAGGATTAATTAAATAACTAAAATGGGAAAAACTGTAAGCTGGGGAGGTACATGGTATTATAAGGGGATCTAATAGAAGAAACTATTGAAACAAGTTAGAAAGATGATTAGTATATGCCCAGGCAAAGAATAGGGGGTAGGTTTGGAGAATTCCAGGCAGAGGCAACAGCATGAAATGCCCTAGGAGACACTAAAAGGCCAGTGAGCCTAGAAGACAGAAAAACTTTGGAAATAAGACTGGAGAGATAGTAGAGGCAGTTTAAAGGGTCACTTCACAGAGTAACAGGAAGCCACTGAAGGGGTTTAAGCACCAAAGTGACATTTACTTTTCAAGAAGATCACAATAGCTGCAGGGTAGACAAGTGGTTTCAAAGTGGACACAATTTAAGGTGGGGGGGAAGAGAAGATACTCGACTTTTTTTCTATTTTTTCTCATCCTTTAAAAATTTTTTTAAAATGTGTTACAGTCTATTAGCTTGGAAGTACAAATAACAGCTAGATTTTACTGAGCCTATATTATGTATCTGAGTACTATACTAAGCAGTGTACAATAATTCATTTAATTTTCATACCCTGTGAGGTTGGTACTATTATTGTACCTCATTTTACAAGTAGGAAAAATGACACAGAGAGGTTAAAGCAACCAGTCCAAGGTCACTCAGTCAGGAAGTATTACAGCAGGATTCAAACACAGAAGGTCTGACTCCAGAGTCTATAACTTACTCATTAGACCACATACCATTTTTCAGCAATACATGTATACAATTTAAAATTCTATATGCACACAAATTGGGAATAGATGCTCAAAATTTTTCTGAACACCAGTGAAGACAAAGGTTTAGGTGGGGTGGTTGGTTGGGTGGATATGGAAAGGAGACTACCCGTAGACTAGGTAAGATAATGGTTATCTTGGACTATGAAGGCAGTGACAGAGGGAAGAGGATGGATTTAGATGTTTTGTAAGTAAAACTGACAGGACTTGGTGATGGATTGGATATGAGGGTTAAGGAAGAAGAAAGTGCCAAGGATGATTCTTTGGATTGGACTTGCATAAATGGATTCGATAGTGAGTCATTGGCAGTCGCCATAGGAGCAGGTTAGGTTATTCTGTTCAGATAGTTGTTCTCTGGACCACAGGTACACTGTTCTTTCAGCATGCTGTTAAATTACAAAGGGATTATAGGTTCTCTCCATTTATAACAAAACTCTCCATTGCCATGATACACGTTTATACAAGCTTCACTCTGCCAATGTGTCCTATGTTGCATAGGAAATAACACGGTCAATTTCTCATCCATTCTCTTTTAAAAATGTTATGAATTAAGTCTTGTAAAACTGGGAAGTGAAAGAGTTGCTACAACAAAGTAATGAAGTTTCGGCAGCTCTCTTCATTATACCAACTCTCTTATGGCAGTGCCAGAATAGTAGATAAACATCTTGTTATGTACAATTCCAAGGAGCAAGTTATGGTATTTATTCATCCCTTACAATTTGGAACGGGTAGAAAAATTACCTTTACACTTTGTATTTATATTTTCTAAGTACTAAACTTTTATGCTTACAGTATTACTCCTTGTCACCCTCCCAGGTCTTAGAATGATTACAGAAAAGCACAGGACTGGTTTAAAAGATATTGTAGGCCGGGCGCGGTGGCTCACGCCTGTAATCCTAGCTCTCTGGGAGGCCGAGGTGGGCGGATTGTTTGAGCTCAGGAGTTCGAGACCAGCCTGAGCAAGAGCGAGACCCCGTCTCTACTAAAAATGGAAAGAAATTAATTGGACACTAAAAATATATAGAGAAAACTAGCTGGGCATGGTGGCGCATGCCTGTAGTCCCAGCTACTCGGGAGGCTGAGGCAGGAGGATCGCTTGAGCCCAGGAGTCTGAGGTTGCTGTGAGCTAGACTGACGCCATGGCACTCTAGCCCAGGCAACACAGTGAGACTCTGTCTCAAAAAAAAAAAAACAATAATAATAAAATAAAATAAAAGATATTGTGATTCTACTCTATTCCATTTTGTTCATCTGCAGAATTTCTAGTGCTCCAAAAACGATTCTCCCAGAAATCAAGAAAAATAGGAACACATACTATCAGTCTGAATATCAAATGAACAGCTACAGAAAAATCTGACTTTAAAAAAAAAAACATTACCTAACAGTACGTTTTCCCAAAAATAATGCTGATTGCTTCAGATTCCTTGCCATTTCAGGTTTGCCAGAAATTTTCCCATCTAACCTCAACCAAATAAACATCGTTTTGATATGTGGCATCCAGTCCTGTCAGGTCACATCACTAGGTAACAGCTACAGGGATGAAAACTACGTTAGACCGATCCGTATCATTCCCAAATCAATTAATTTTAACCCCCCCATTGGTCCCGGTCACATATACACGCTTTCTTTGCAAAATGCTTAAGTCAGACACACTGTTAAGATACTTTTACGTAACACCACGGACTTTCTGCTCATCAGACAAAGCAGCTTGAATTTTCTCCAGCGCATCTCGAAAACGCCAGGGCTGTCGCCAGGCTCCTTGCCCACTCCCGACAGCGCAGAGGCGGCGCTCCGCTCCGGTCAGCCGGCTCCCGGGGGCCGCTCCACAGACCAGCTCCTCCGCAGGGGCGTGGGGGGCGCCGCCGGGCTGCGCGGCGGGAGGAAGGGGCGTGACGCAACGGGAACTCCCGCGTGACGCCGCGCGGGCTCCGGCCGCCTCCGAGCCGGGCCGGCGGCTGCCGGCCTTATAGCGCGGGCTGCCCAGAGGGGCCGGCTTTCCCGCCGCGGGTTTGGCACTCCTGTGAGGGAAAAGGGTAAAAGAGGAGGAAAGCGAGCAGCCGTCCCTTCACAGCTCCGGAGGGTTCCCGCTTCCCTTCCGGACCTTTCGCGAATCCCGAGGCAATCTTGGAATCTTGTGAGTAAGAGGAATCTCCTTCCCCCTACCCGCGAGCGGTGGGTCCCAGCGGCTACTTCCGGTCTGGAGCTGCGCGCTGAGCCGAGGGCCTTGGCTCCTGGGGTGGGGGTGGCCGCACGGTTCTAGAACTGTGTCTGAGGAAGTAGGCTGGGCTCAAGCTAAAGTCGGGGGAGGTGGAGCGGCTGGAGGACGAGCTTGCGCTGCGGAGCTGTTCTTTGCTCTCCCGCGCGCTGAGGAAGCGCCTCCCAGTGCCGAGCCCGCACCGCGCATGCGCCGACCGCCGCACGCGCGCTTCCCGCGCCAGCCGTGCTGCTGTCTGTCGGAGCTTTTCCCCCAGACCCGCACGCGAAACCTGCGTGGCACCCGGGAGAGGCTGATGGAGAAGGGCCCTGGGATGAGAGGCCTTGCACTTCTGCTTTGCTCATGTAAGAGGACTGCACAGAGGCCCTTCGAAGTTTGTTTAGGTCTCCTGTGTGACTCAAGGCGTGCCTCTTGCCGTACCTGTGTGAGAGGACGTGTGGTGGGACAGCAGATATTTTATTGAACACCTTGATTGTGGTGACTTGTGCTGCTAAGGGATACACCGAGATGTTTTCAGTTATTACAGGCCTTTGAGCCCAGAATGCAGCTTGAGAGGCAAGATGTCCGTTGCTGAGAGATTAAGACGCAGCGAATAGCGGTTTACTGGCAAGGAGAGATGCCAGCAGAGAGTGCTGGGCGTGCAGGATAGGTGGAAAGGATTTTGCGAGCCAGAATTTTCTAGTTCGGTACTGATAAAGAGTTTTTAATGTGGTTTAAAAAGAGCACTTGACTTTTTAAACTACCTCTGGTGAGAGTTACTTTTTTTAGAGGATGCTTATTTTACGCGATTGGTTTTCAACCGATATATTGTGAAATCTTAAATTATTCATTAAAGTAATTAAACCTTTATTGTAAAATATTTACTTAACAAAAATAATTAGTTCCCCCCGCTTTTTTTTCCCCCCACACAGAGATACTTTATGGTTCCTGGTCTCATGACTTGAGTCCCAGCCCTGACATAGCCATGTCCTAGCTGTGTGACCTTGGGCGAATCATTTAGTCTCGTTACACCTGTTTACCCAACTGTAAAATGAAATTAATGATAGTACCTGTCTTATATAGGGTTGTTCTGAAGATTAAGTAAAATAATGAATATAAAACAGCACAATCCTTGCTATAACAATAAATGGGGAGTTTTATTGCCTCTTACATGGGCTCCTTGATTTAGGGTTAAAAAGCAGTAGAATGCAAGCCTCTTTGGAAGCAAAGCTGTACTAATGCAGTGCACTCAATCCTGCTTTTAAAAACTTTCTTACGGAATGTACATAAGAGAGATACTATAACTGTGAAGCCCCTCATACACCTATCCATCACCCAGCCTCAATAATTGTCAAAGTTCTGCCGTTCCTGTTTCGTCTTCCCACCCAATGCCCATTTGGTCACTTTACCTTTAATACCTCGGTAGATATCCCTTTAACAGATAAGACCTTTTTGAAAACGTGACCACATCATTATCGTACCTAAGAAAATTAACGGTAATTCCCTAACATCTAAAGTCCAGTACATGTTCACTTTTTGCCGATTATTTTTTTTAAAAGGCTAATTGCAATTTTCGAAAAGCTTAATAAAAGTGTATATTTATTTCCATAATGATTTACAGTTCACCAAGTGGCTTCACACATACTCTTGCTCCCTTTAGGATTATCATTGTTTATTTTAGCTCCTTCGTCAGAGACCTCAAGAAATGGTTAGCAAGAGACGCTTAAATCAGTTTAGGCACTCATTAGCAATGGTATGGCATTGGCTAAGGAGGCAGACATGATGAGGTTTAATAAACTTGCTAATCATTTTACTTTTTAAATGGTAGCTACTTAATGATTTCACTTTAAGAAGACATATTAAAATATTTATTAATCCATTTGAACTTCTTAATAGCCTGTTACTTCCTTCAAGGGCCATATAAGTAATAAACTTAATCATTCACCTTTATTCTGAGAGAGGCATAAAGTAGCTTTACTGTTAATTGTCTTGTACCTCTAAATATAAGCTGATTTTGTATTCACAGATCTTTAGTGTGTCTATGTCTTACTAACTTCTTTTGTTTTGGAAAGTTATACAGATCCTCATCTGTGTTACTACATCAGTCATCTGTCTTTTTTATAACGTGTTCATATATGTGGAGGCTTGTTAATCTAAAGAATATTTCAGAATGTTTTTCATTTTTTGGTTCAGTAAGTTTTTGTACTCCACATCAATTCAAAAGTTAAAAGAACAGTAAATTCTTTTACAATAGTAAATCAGTTCTGACATGAATAATTATGAATCTTTCAATAACTGAATCCCTTCAGTTTTGTATAATTTAGGTAATTTTGTATAATTTAGGTAAGGAGCTAACCCTCCTTTCTTGGAGGAATAAGAGAAAATTCACCTGAACATTTACCTTATATAAAGGCCAAATAACTGAAATCAGAGCTTTGTCATCATAGTCATCTTTCCTCACTCTTTCCCGTCTCTTCCCAAATTCACAGAACAATTAATTGTAGGTAAATAAGGAGAACTTGTGCTTGTGTTTCATCCTGACTTCAAATTACATAAAGATAAATGCTAGATTCATTTATGTTGCAATCTGTCATTTCAGGTATTTCAACTGTCCAAAGATAACTTCATACCTGTATAATGTAACAGAAAAGGTCAGAAAATACCGATCAAACAGAAGTGTGGAGCGTATTATTAAGCAAGATGAACGTCTCTGGAAGCAGTTGTGGAAGCCCTAGTTCTGCAGACATATCTAATGACTTTAAGGAACTTTGGACAAAGCTAAAAGAGTATCATGATAAAGAAGTACAAGGTAAAATCTTAAATACCTATACTAGTATTTTGTTGAGACTATTGTAGTAATAACTAACTTTGTATGACAGTTTTGTATATTTATAAATGGAAGAAATGACCTTTAAGTTCAAAGATCTTGTTTTTAAAGGACAATTACTTTTGTAGTTTTTTTGTGATTCATTTTTATGGTTGAGTTGTTGCTTTTTAGCTAAAAATAACTACTACAGGACTTACTTTTTGTACAACTTGTAGTTACTTGTGGTAATATGGATGAGGTAGTAGAAAAATTATAAAATTTGTTGACCAAAGACCTAGATTTTAATTCTAATTTCATTATCCTACTTGCTCTGTGATCTCAGCCAAGTTACTTAACCTCTAACCCTAATTTTCTTTTGTAAAATTATTTGCAGGATTATTTATAGATGTAAGAATACTATTTAAGTCATTTAACAAATGACTTTGGGGGGAATCTATTTACTGCTAAGCACTGAGATACAAAAGTGAATGGCAGGTTACCTTCAAAGAGCCTGCAGTCTAATGCAGTCATGTATGGAGATAAGTCCAGTACAATGAACTAAGAGCTAAAAGGTTTATATGAAGTGTAATGAATGTACAGAGGATTGAGCAATTATGGTTGGTATATGAATATTATTTGTGTTAAAAGGTACTCCATACAAAGGAATTTTCTTTTAAAGCTAAGCTCAAGGTTTGATACTAAATTTTAATATACTTTAATTCTGTAACTTTAATGTAATTCACTTCTCCCATGTGTGGGAAATGCTTCAGATTACATTTGTTTCTTGATTACTCATAGGTTTAATACTACAGTGCTTTATAGCTTTACCATTACATTGGAGTGCCATTAAAACGTGATCTACCTGAATCCAAAGAATAGTATGTGGGTCTGTTTTGGAACTTTCCCATGGTAAATTTAGTTTCTGGAAGAACTTCATGATAATAACCTCATCATTAATTAATGGGTTCTGAAATATGAATCCCAAAAGTATTCTTTCAAACCCCAATATACTTGGAGACACTTGTAAAAGAAATGTTTTTTGTGCACTTACTATGTGCCATACCTTGTGAATAAGAATGAATCATAAACAGTGCTAGTTTTAAGGGAATTTCTAGTCTAGAATTCTTTTTTCGCCCAGATTGGAGTGCAGTGATGGGATCATAGCTCACTGCAGCCTTGAGCTCCTGGGTACAAACAATCCTCCTGCCTCAACTTCCCAAGTAACTGGGGCTACAGGTGACAGCAACTTCTCCTGGCTAATTTAAAAAAAATTTTTTTTGTTTTTTCCGAGATGGAGTCTCACTATGTTGCCCAAGCTAGTTGTAAATTCCTGGCCTCAAGCAGTCCTCCTGCCTTGGCCTCCCCAGCCTCTAGTCTAGAATTTTAACGCAGTGTATCATGTTATCTGGAAACATAAAGGAAGAAGGGTTGTGTGTGGTTTACTGTCAGACCAGGCTTTACAACTGAATAAGTCTAATTTTAGCTAGGCAAAGAAGATTGTGGGAGGAGAGAAAGAAATTTTTTGAGTAGAGAAAATGATATATGCAAAAGTTTGGAGATAAGAACTTGATCCTATTCAAGGAACTATAGACAGTTTGGTATCATTCTAAGAATAAATGGAGTGGGAGATGGTAGTTTATTGGGGAGGTGGATAGGATATGATGCTAGAAATGCAGATAGATGTAGGTTAAGTAAAACAGTATGTGCTATGCTGAAGAGATTGTCATCTTACCTTGTCTTTAGGATTAAGTCTAACACTTTAATCTAGAGTAGGCTGGGCATGGTGGCTCACACCTGTAATCCCAATGCTTTGGGAGGCCAAGGCAGTAGGATCGCCTGACACCAGGCATTAGAAACCAGCCTGGGCAACATAGTGAGACCCTGTCTCTACAGAAAAAAATTTTAAAAATTAACCAGTCATGGTAGCATGAGCCTGTAGTTCCAGCCACTCAGTAAACTGAAGCAGGAGGATCACTTGAGCCCAGGAGTTCAAGGCTGCAGCAAACTATGATTGCACCACGACACTTCAGCCTAGGCGACAGAGAAAGGCTCTGTCAATCAATCAATCAATCAATAAATAAATAAAAAACTTTCATCTTGAGTGCCTACTTCCATTGATTGGGAGTAGATGTGAGTAGAGCTGTTGAGAAAGAGGCATGTGCTGTAGTGGTTAAGTTCTGGAATTCTGGATCTGTCAGTGTTTGAAAGCCATCTCCATTACTTGAGTAGAGGTGGTAACCTCGTGCAAGTTATCTAACTCAATAAGGCCTCAGATTCCTCATCTATAAAATAAAGATATTAATAATACCTACCTTGTATTATATCAAATAACTTAATATATGTAAAGCATCTGGAAAAGGACCTGGCACATAGTAGGCAATGGTCACTATCATTCTGAAGCAACAATCTCAATGTGTTATCAATGCCTGCTGTGAACCATCACAGCTATGGAAAATGGGGTACTACAAAAAACTTTTAACAGAAGAGTCACATAACTGATTACTTTTTATTATCCCCTTTATGGTTTTTTTTAAACTGCTGATCTCTAGGAGGAAACGGAATGACCAACATAACAAACAGGAGAAAAATGGTCAGGAAATCTTGGAAAATTGTTTATTTCCTTCTCTTTTTTGGTAGTAAGGAGGGGGATGCTTTTTCAAAAATTGTGGTGAAACCCACATAACATAAAATTTACCATTTAACCATTTTTAATTGTACACTTCAGTGGCATTAAACACATTCACATTTTGTGCAACCATCAGCACCATGTATTTCCAGAACTCTGACATCTCGCAAAACTGTAACTGTACCTATTAAGCAACAACTCCCCATTCTTCCCTTTTCCCCAGCCCCTGGCAACCACCATACTACTTTTTGTCTGTATGAATTTGACTACTCTAGATACTGCATGTAAGTGGAACCCCCTACAGTATTTGTCCTTTTGTGACTGGCTTATTTAACATAGCATAATGTCCTCAAGGTTCATTCATGTTGGGCATGTGTCAGAATTTTCTTCCTTTTTAAGGCTGAATGATACATCACATTTTGTTGATTCATTCATCTGTTGATGAATATTTGGGTTGCCTTCATCCTTTATCTATTGTGAATAATGTAAATAATGAATATCTTTTTAAGCCTGTACTTTCAATTCTTTTGGTTATAGCCTGATGATAGCCATCCTAATGGGGGTAAGTTGGTATCTCATTGTGGATTTGATGTGCATTTCCTTAATGATTAGTCATGTTGAGCATCTTTTCATGTGCTCATTGGCCATTTGTATATCTTCTTTAGAGAAATGTCTATTAAAGTCCTTTGCCTATTTTGTTAATCAGATGGTTTGGTTTTTAGTTGTTGACTTGTAGGGGTTCTTTATATATTCTGGATATTAACCCCTTATCAGATATATGATTTGCAAATATTTTCTCCCATTCCGTGGGTTTCCTTTTCACTGTGTTTATTGTCTCATTTAATGCACAGAAGTTTTAAAGATTAATGTAGTCCAATTTTTTTGTTGTCGCCTATGCTTTTGGTGTCATACCCAAGAAATCATTGTCAAATCCAGTGTCATGAAGCTCTTTCCTTATGTTTTCTTCTAAAAGTTTTATAGTTTTACCTCTTACGTATAAGTCCATTCATCCATTTTGAGTTAAATTTTGTATATGGTGTAAGGTAAAGGTCCAGCTACACTCTTTTGCATGTGGATATCCATTGTTTTCAATGCTATTTGTTGAAAAGATTTTCTATTTCTACTGTAAATGGAATGGGTTTTGTGCCCTCGTTCAAAATCATTCAACTCTATGTGAGGGTTTATTTCTGGCCTTCATTCTATTCTATTGTCTGTCTGTATAACAGTACCACACTGTTTTAATTACCATAGCTTTGTAGTAAAATTTGAAATCAGAAAGTGTGAGACCTCCAACTTTGTTCTTTCTCAAGATTGTTTTGGCTCTTTGGGTCCCTTGAGATTCTATATGAATTATAAGGCACATTTTTCTGTTTCTCTAAAAAGTGTCATTTGGATTTTGATAGGTATTGCATTGAATCTATAGATTGCTTTGTACAGTGTTGACATCTTAATAATATTAAGTCTTCTAATCCGTGAACATGGAATATCTTTCCATTTATTAGTGTCTACTATAATTTTTTTCAGCAATATTTTATAGTTTTTAGTGTACAAGTCTTTTGTCTCCTTGGTGAAGCTTATTTTTAAGTGTTCATTTGATGCTACTGTAAATAGAATTATTTTCATAATTTCCTTTTTAGATTGTTCATTGGTAGTGTATAGAAATACAACTGATTTTTGTGTGTTGATTTTGTATTCACCAACTTTCCCAAAACTCCATTTCTTAATTGTAGTTTTTTAATTTCTACCTGACGTGAACATTAGAAACTCTCTTTAATTTTTTTATTGTTAAGGGTTGAAGTTTAGCTACCTCTGCTTTCACCTGCATCCTTTACTGCTCTGTTATGCTCTATGTGCTAGAGTATGCTGATCTATGTTTCTGTTAAAGCCCTCTTCTAGCATATGGAATTGCTGGTACAATCAGGGTGCAATAGTGTTCATTTAGAAATTGAGGTATCAGAGGAATGTCATTATTATTGTTTTATCCATTAATTTTTCTTTTTAGTTTTAGCTTTTTTCTAAAAATTTCAGAACACAGTGAGAAGTTATCCCCACACACACACCAGCAAGTAACTAGTTTTATTATTTTTTTGTGTGCATGTTCTTCCAGAATTGTTTTCTAAAGTATGGATATAGGTTCTTTTTTTCATTCAAGGTTTAAGTTTTTTTTATTTTAGGCAATTTTAGACATATATAAAAGTTAAGGAAGTTATTTAATGAATTCCTATATGCCCATCACTCAGCTTCAACTATTATCAATACATGGCCAATCTTGTTTTACGTATATTCCATGTACTTCTCTGTTCCTTTTCCGCTTAGTTATTTTGAAGTCCCTGACATAATTTCATCTATAAATAACAGTAATCTCCACTTATTCAAGGAGGATATGTTCCAACACACCCCAGTGAATGCCTGAAACTGCAAATAGTCCTGAACCCTATATATACTGTATTTTTTCCTATACACACATATCTACAGTAAAGTTTAATTTATAAATTAGGCACATTAAGAGATTAACAATAATAATAAAATAGAACAACTGCAGCAATATACTATAATAAAAGTAAAATAAAGTTTGCTTAAACACAAGCACTGAAACTGCAACAGGTCAATCTGATAACCAAATGGCTACTAGGTGATTAAAATGGGCACGTAGCATATACAGTGTGGATACCCTGGAAAAGGTATGATTCACATCCTGGACAGGACAGTGTGAGATGTCACTATACTTCTCAGAGTGGTGCACGATTTAAAACTTATGAATTGTTTATTTCTGGAATTTTTCTTTTAGGGATGACGTCTTTCTCTTTTCCCCAGCCTGGAGTGCAGTGGCATGATCATAGCTCACTGCATCCTCCAACTCGTGGGCTCAAGCGATCCTCCTGCCTCAGCCTCCCAAGTAGGTAGATAGGTATGCACCACCACACCAGCTAATTAAAAAACATATATATATATATATATATATATATATATATGTTTTTTTTTTTTTTAGAGATGCGGTCTTGCTATGTTGCCCAGGCCGGTCTTGAAGTCCTGGCCTCAAACAATCCTCCCCCCTTGGCCTCCCAAAGTACTGGGATTACAGCATCAGCCACTGCACCTGGCCTATTTCTGGAATTTTCTATTTAATATTTTTGGACCATCATTTAGTGCAGGTAACTGAAATCACGGAAAGTGAAGCTGCAGATAATGGGAAATTACTGTACTTCAATATTTTCCGTGGTCTTTTTAAAACAAAAAATGCTATAGTCACACTAGCAAAACAAAGTATTTAATATCAACTAATACATATTAGATGATAGAGTTGAAATTTACCCAGTTATGTCAAATGTCTTTTTATAGTTGGTTTGTTCAATTCTGTATCTAAACGACATGTTATGTTGCATTTGATTAATATGCCTACTGCTTTTTTTCAGTGTAGTTTTAATTTGTATTTCTCTTTATAAATGAGATTAAGCATCTTTGCTTATGTTTAAGCGTGATTTGTATTGCTTTTTCTTTTTTCTTTCTTTATTTTTCTGAGATAGAATCTAACTCTGTTACCTAGGTTAGAGTGCAGTGTCATCATAGCTCACTGCAACCTCAAACTCCTGGGCTCAAGCAGTCCTCCTGCTTAAGCCTCCTGAGTAGTTGGGACTATAGGCACAACCCCACACCCAGCTAGTTTTTTCTATTTTTTGTAGAGGCAGGGTCTCACTATGATGCTTAGTCTGGTATCCAACTCCTGGCCTCAGACGATCCTGCTGCCTCGGCCTCCGAAAGTGTGAGCCACTGTGCCCGGCCTGTATTGCTTTTTCTATGAACTGTTTATATAATTTATTGATTATTTTCTTGAGTTGTGGACCTTTACCCTGTCGATTTCCAGAAAGTTGTTTATATCTGAGACAGATTAGTTGACTTTAAAGATTAGAAAAATTAGAAATTCAAATTTGTTTTCAATAACAAAGATCTAATTTTAAAATAAATTGGGAGGCCAAATTGGGACAACCACTTGAGGCCAGGATTTCGAAACCAGGCTGGGCAATATAGTGAGACCCTATCTCTAAAAAAAAAAAAAAAAAAACAAAACAAAAAATAGCTGAGTGTAGTGGCACATGCCTATGGTCCTTGCTGCTTGGGAGGCTGAGGCAGGAGGATTGCTTCACTTGAGCCCAGGAGTTCAAGGCTGCAGTGAGCTATGATCATGCCACTGTACTCCAGCCTGGGTGACAGAGCGAGACCCTGTCTCTAATTAAAAAATAAATAAAATGGCCATAAGTCCAGGAACAGATATGAATATTTTAAATTAATTCACTTGACTACACTATTTACCCCTAGAAGGTCTACTATAAAACATTGAGGAAGGATTCTGAGTTTTAGTACTGACTTGTCATTCATTTAGTAAAAAGTTACTGAATTGTATATGCCAGGCATAGTAGCAGTACTTAGAATACAACAGTGAAGAAGACATGATGGGTTTTTTTGGGCAGTTGTATTCATTTTCTTTAGGAAAATATTTATACAGTATAATTACATAATGAAATGATAGCAGAATTAGTAAGATACAAGACACTGTGTTTTGATAACACTGATAACAGTGTAATAAGCTACGTGTACTTCTTTTAAAACTGGGAAGAAATAGTCTTCCAACTTCCATCGAAGGAGAGAAGTAGCTTCCTTTTGTTTTGTAATACTGTGATCCCAGATGTAAGTTTACCAATAAGAGCACCTTCAACTTTAAACTATTATAGGAATGTTATTTTTATATAATATAAAAAAAATTTATTTTTTGTGACCTAGAAATGAAGCACATACAATATTTTGAAATAAATAGGACCAATTATATGTGATTTTTATTAAACATTTATAAAGGGGAATTAGCATTCAGCCATCTTTAAGCATAAGGTTAAATTCTTCATCCTTCAAATAACTAGCTTCTTGTTTTATAACTGGTTTTAAGATATGCAGAGTCCCTATCTTGCTCATCTTTATATCCCCGTAGGTAAAAGTGCTTAGCACGTAGTAAGAAATCAGCAAATGGTATCTAAATGAATTGCATAGTTCAGAGCTAGATCAATGGAACGTTTTCCTGAACTTCAGTTTTTAAAAATCCATGAAATATGAAAATATCTAAATTTTGTGCCTGTCTAAAACCCTGAAATCCTTTAATACCCGATCACTTTTTTTTTTTATTTTTACTGGCAAGAAGGAATCCCATTCACTTTAATTTTTTTATTTTTAGATAATATTCTAGAAAATTGGGAGAGGAAAAATAAAGAATAAAAAATAAACTATAAGAATGACATTTGTGCTTTTTGTGTTTTCTTTACTAGTTTTAAAAGAAATGCATGTAGCTTATTGTATTGTTGTGATCATTGTACATACCATTTTATATCTGGCTTATTTTTGCTATTTTATTATGTAAACTTATTTTCTCATGTCATATATAATCATTTTAGAATTTTTATACATACCCATATAAAAACTAGGCCAATTTTATTTTTAGGTTCTTAATTTAACAGGGATAAAATATTTGACAGATTTCTTCATGGTCTTTGGTGTTAAACAGGATCTTTATGAGACCCCATTTTATGATGAGGAAGTGTCAAGAATATAAATAATATATTCTTTAATAAGAACAATATGCCATATTCATCAAATTATAGAATATATAAAACTCACAGATGTTATATAGTAGATAATTCTTATAAATTGTGTACTGCTCATGGCTATGTTTATAGTAATCATGTTCCCAGAAAAGTTAGTTTGTATATCCTAGAAAACATTAAGGGAGGAATACAGCAATTGTTGGTGTATATGGTTAATATCCATGTATTTTGTGAACATTAGGTATTGGATATATGTTTCAGCTGATCAGGCCGCTTTCCCAATTTCAAATCACTTACGGATTTTTAAAGATGTTAAATGAATAAGCACTAGTTTTTAAAAATGATGTGTCATTTGAAAACACTTGGTTTTGGCCATGCCTTTGTCAATGTGTTCCACATAGTTCCATATAAAATTAGATCCTCTTTGTGATAACTTCAAAGACATGCCTGAAGGGAACTTAATTTTTTTAAGAAGGTGGGGGATCCACTTGGAAAAACCAGTATAAGAAGCTATTTGAAAGACATCAAACATGGACTTGTCTGGACTTTACAGGTTTTGAAGTATATGTGGGAATCAAAATTGACTCATTACTTTTAAAGCTTCATGTCAGTAAAAAATAAAAGAGAAATGTTATGAATGGTGGTACTTGAGACAGACAATTTTTACTTAGCCACAGAAATCTATCCATAGGAACTTAGGTGCATCTGAATACTTAACATGCATCTATATGTGTTTAGAGCTTTTTATTTTTTGCTTCATTTAACCAAAACATAATAAAATGATGGCAAAACATGACAGTATGTGCACTGTGGACTGATCACAATATAAGCTACATACATTTCTTTTAAAACTAAAGAAAGAATAAACAAAGTTTCCCAACTTCTGTTGAAGAACAGCAATATACAAACTAGACCATTTTTGTTGAAGAATTCTGGAGACATCTGTGGCCTAGTTTTTATATCTTTTCTCTTTAGGATAGTTGTATCCCTTCATGATTGTTCATTCCAGTGTCTTATGCCCTTTTGTGGCAAATGCTGCTAGTATAGGGGTGAAACACAAATTGTTACTGATAACATAGAGTTTTTATGCTTTGAGTTCAGAATTAACAAGGTTGTTTTATTAGAATTTAGTAGAAACTTCAGAATTCTTTAAAGTCGTAATGTGTATTCAATTGGGTACAAGATTTTTTTTTTTTTTTTTTTTTTTTGTTGAGACAGAGTCTCACTCTGTTGCCCAGGCTAGAGTGAGTGCCATGGCGTCAGCCTAGCTCACAGCAACCTCAAACTCCTGGACTCAAGTGATCCTCCTGCTTCAGCCTCCCGAGCAGCTGGGACTACAGGCATGCATCACCATGCCTGGCTAATTTTTTCTATATATTTTTAGTTGTCCAATTAATTTCTTTCCAATTTTTAGTAGAGACGGGGTCTTACTCTTGCTCAGGCTGGTTTCGAACTCCTGAGCTCAAACAATCCGCCCACCTCGGCCTCCCAGAGAGCTAGGTTTACAGGCGTGAGCCACCACGCCCAGCCCATGCAGGACGTTCTTGAACACTAGGGAATGTGCTGGCCACTTCCTGCCCTGTTTATTTATTTTTATAGCTCTAGCAGAAGCTATGTAGTAGTGTCTCATACCTGGGTTGGGGCTTACAGTTTCAGGGTACTTTTACACACATTATTCTACCTGATCTACTTAATAGTCTTGCAAGGGCTGTAAAGCAGGTATCATCCCTATTTTAGAGAGGCGGAAACTAAGGCTCAGATAAGTTCAAGTATTTTTCCAACGAGGTCAATCAAAGGTAGAGCTAGGTTAAGAACAAAGGTTTGCTGATGCATTGCTAATGACTTCCAATGTGGCAGTTTGGTTAATAAGGTCAAAAGAGTTCTGGGGCTGGACGTGGTGGCTCATGCCTGTAATCCTAGCACTTTGGGAGGCCAAGGTGGGAGGATCGCTTGAGGCCAGGAATTCAAGACCAGCCTGGGTAACATAGCAAGACCCCATCTCTACAAAAAATAAAAAATGTAGCTGGGTATGATGGTGCACACTTG